>JAVIAB010000059.1:69613937-69646437 GCA_032433765.1 Megaustenia siamemsis
GGCATCTTCTGGTGTTATCCCTTCTAGTGGCTCTAGTATTCTCCTTATCCATCTCTTTCACGTCTTCTTCTTAATCTGGCGTTTTCGTAGCGTTTGTTTATGGCTCTTTGAGTCATTGTTAGTTCTTTTTGTCTTGTTATGTGGCCGAACCAATTTATTGTTTTTTTTCTTTATGTATTCGATGGCTGGTTCAATTTCGAGTTTCTTCCTCAGGTCAGTGTTTCTTACTCTGTCCCTTTAGCTGTATCCTGTCATTCTTCTGACACATTTCATTTCGGTGGTCGTTTCGGTAGAGTCCAGCGTCCAATTCTGGCACTGATAGCACAGAGTTGGTAGAAAAATGGATTTGTATATTGCCCTTTTTGCTTCCGTAGTTATTGCTTTGTTTTTCATAGTGGTGATACTTGGCCTATAACTTGGCATGCTTTATTACACCTTATATCTATCTCTGTCTCTTGGTTATTGACTTGTGTAACGTGCTACCCAAATATTTAAAATTGTCTACTTGCTTCAGGGTCGTATTATCTATTATGATGTTTTTTTTTCTTTCCTTCTCGCTATTGACATTACTTCGGTTTTGTTTATGTTGATCTTCATGTTGTATTGTTTACAAGTGTTGTTTAGCCTCTTGATAGATGTTCTTGCAGGTCCTCAGTTGTTTCATGTATCAGAACTTGGTCGTCTGCAAATAGTATTTCATTTATTTCTTCCTCTCTTCTGCTGTTTTCTGGTACGTATATTTCGTTCTCTTTTGTGTTATCGCTTGTTATCATCGTGTTATCGCTTGTTATCATCGTGTATCGCTTGTTATCATCGTGTTATCGCTTGTTATCATCGTGTTATCGCTTGTTATCATCGTGTTATCGCTTGTTATCATCGTGTTATCGCTTGTTATCATCCTTGTTGGTATACTTCCTTTGATGTCACCAGGAGTAGTCATTAGGAAGGTATAGAGAAGGGGAGTGAATGTTTGTCAGCAGTAAACTATCAATTTCAAGAATTGATAATTTGAGGCAGTCATTATTTAGGACGGAATCGCAACCCAGGGTGTGGGTTCACCGTATTGGAAAGCTTAAGAACCACTCATCATCATCGAGTTTTATCTCCGCATCGTAGGTTGGCTACCACGGAGCGCCATCTACTCTGTCTCTTGCTTTGATGGTGCAGGTTGTCATAGGCTGGTTTGTCCATCTTTTGATGTTACTCGTCCATGTTAGACTTGGTCTGCCTCTTCCTCTTTTACCTTGTATTTTCCCCTCCAAGATTACTTCTAGTAGGCTGTTGTGTCTTTTAACATGGCCCAAATATCGCATTTGTCTTGTTTGAATTATGTTTAGTTGTTCTCTTTTCATTTTTTGGCGGATCTAGTCCACGTCCTCTCGATCGCTGCAGAAAGTGTATCAAGTGTCTGATTAATTTTGGTTCTCTCGTTGCACTTGTCTGCGTTAAAGTCAAAATTATGATACACTTAATACATCTGTGCCGCTAAAGCGAAGTCGTAGGCCGACAACAGTCCGTTGTTGACAAATCAAGTGTTGTGAATGAGACCTTCCACCGTCTAGACTTGATCTGCGCTTTACGTCACATTGGTGCTGTTCGTGACCGTTGTTGGAATTCCTCGACGCAAGTTATTTCCATGTTACTCATTAATGTAAACTACTTCGTCAGTCGCAGTTTTGTCTCTTTGGGGATTTGCTTCGTGTTTTGTTCGTCGTAGGCTGCTTTCACTAGAGTAATCAGAAATCTAAAGGGAGCGAGATTGTGTCTTCGACATTGTTGTGTGCTAAGTCATCGTAATGGCTCCCTGGACCGGCGTGCGCTAATCTTACGGTCTGTTGTTTGATGTGCGACGGGGATAATTTGACGACTAACTGTGTGTCTATATGTTCGGAATTGGAGTCAACAACGATGACATAACATCTTCAAGTGCTACGACGATCATCATTTTCAAGAGGACGTGAATTACCGGTATAGGGGATAGGCGGCGTGAACAATTGAAGGCTATGCATGAAAAGTGTTCCTAGTTGCAGTTTCCTCATATTCCAAGTCGCATGTCTGTGTTAGTCACCTCTAGTGACTCGGGCAAATGGTGCTCGTAAACCTGGGAGGGCCGACCATCTAAGGGCAGAATCCCCCTACAGAAAAGATCATCTGCTACCTTGCAGGAAGATTGGGGACAATCAAAGGCTAAGGAAAGCAAACCTGAACAAAATGCTGGCTGAAATCGGATGCACTGTGCCTCTGGCGCAGAACACGTGCAACGTTTTAACAGGTATTCAATCGGAGTGGATCTACCAGGCTTAAACAGACAGCTGTCTTCGTGTGAGAGTCTGGAGTCCTACTCTGATTGAGTCCTGATCGCAGAGAGAGAGATAGATAGATAGATAAATATATATATATATATATATATATATATATATATATATATATATATATAGAGAGAGAGAGAGAGAGAGATTTAGTTGTTTTAAAAGACTTCTTTAAGAACCACTGGTCTAACAATATTTCATTTGAGGGGTAGTTATTTGACTCGTTTGACTGAAGAGCTCAACCGGAAGCGGATGCACTGAGCACAAGAGAATCAATTTGTGACCAAGAACGGAAGAAAAAAAGCGAAAACATTACATGAATACAGATCAATCTGTCAAACCTTTGTCTCCTAGTCCAGTGTCAAAAATGGTGATACCTAAGAGGAAGTTAACGAAACTCCTTAAAATTGGAGGTGTTATTTGTGTTGTAGTTATTGTAGGGATTTTTGTAACAACTGAGACAACAGTTTTCACAGTTTTCGATCGGTTTAGAAATACCAACTCGGAATCTTGGCAGTAGCGGTGTGTTAGGTAAACAATGTCAGGTTTAATAGGACAGTAAAACGTTAACATTTACAGATAGTGGGTTAAACGTTGATTATTTGAGCATACATTTTGAGTACGATTTGAGAAATGGTGAAATGAAAGTGACTGAGTTGTGTGATTCAGTAGACTCGCTTCGTTCACAGAATCATGAAATGATGAGAATGATTTGAATGTCATGACTCAGCTTCTATGTGTTCGCATTAAATTTGGAATTTGAAAACGGATTACATGCAACGGTATCCAAGAAAGACCTTGACACAGTACAGTGTCATTCTGTGAGTGGTACACAAGTAATAAAAGCTCTGAAATTACAAATTGCATTTATATCGAAGATGATATTAATTGGTATGGTGGAGGTGGTTTGTCTGTCCAGCGATGGCCACTGAATCGAGTTAACGTTCCGTTTCAGCCACATATTACACAAAATTATAAATCAAATTTGAACAAGAAGGAGGTCAGCTTTGACGGTTTTAATTGAACCGATTTTGTGAACACAAAAGGTGTTTTCAGTTTTGATTGATCACTACCTCCCATTATTTATGTCAATGAATCATCAAAATGATAGAAAACTGTGTTTTACATCAACGTTCAAAAAGCCATATGCTTCTATGGAATTTAATCAAAAACTGGTGTTGAAATACCTTGTCTGTAAGGACAAGACAGCAAAGTCAGTACATCAACATTTGCTAAAAACATCAAAAATCCCATTTTTTCATGGGTCCCCTGATTTGTCAATTTTGCAGAAACCAATATGGAGCATCGAGGCTTGGACACAGCTAATATAAATGAAGCAAAAGTACTACTTTTTGTAAACGACATCAAAACCAGAATCCTCCCATACAGCTATCTGTTTATTGATGGAAACTATTCAAGATCCCGTGGTATTTCTACTTTGATGAAAAAAAATTCCCTCGCTCCCTCGCATCAACTTATTATGGAGCTCAATCACCAGGAGAAGACAAATTTCCAGTCGGAACAGAAGTTTATCCTCATACGTCTATCCAGGAAGCGAAATTTTTTGCAGTACATTATAAAAATAACATTCCAGAGAAACTAGACCCTGACCAGCTGTATCTTTTAGACGTAACTAATGAGGATGCTCTGAAATGGTATAAGTCTCAGTTGACTGATTTGACTGTGCAGATAAGTCTGAAAGGATTTAGATTTTCTGGTGGGTATGCAATGGACTTATTAAATGGAGTAGATCAGTCATTTTTAATAACAAACAAGACACTGTACCATCCTAATATCTTTACAACAAAGTTTGCAGAAGTTTCTGCTGAAGTAAAAAGCGATGAATTTGATTGGTAGTGGGTACAAGAGTCAAGGTCACACATTTGTAGCAGATGCTGGACCAATGATGTCATCATGGGAACATGATAAAGGTTTGAAAAGTATAATTCCAACAGTCTTGACCTATGGAATTATGGGATACCCATTTGGTCTCGTGGGGCCTATCGGAGGTATGAGTTTAGATGTTGCTTCCTCGACTGGTCAGCAAACTCTTCCTAATAAAGAACTTTACATTAGGTGGCTTCAGCTTATGGCTTACTTACCTGTGATGGAGCTGTCCATTGGACCTTGGATGTATGGACAGGAAGTAGTTAATTACACACAGTCATTGCTCTGCTTCCGCTACAAGGAACTGTGGCCAAACCTCCTGTCTCCAGCAGTGGAAGAAGCTTTGAAATCCGGTAAGTGCGTAAAACTTACGTTTTGATTAGATTAGCACATTAAATGTTGTGCACAGAAATTACCTAGTAAAATTGTATGTCATTTTCAGTATTTTGTGTGTCACCCTGATTTTGCATTTTTTTAAAAATACAGTATTAGTGTATTGTATCCTGGTCTAAACTACACATATTCTTGTTGCTATGGTAGATGCAGTGGACAAGATCTGGGTAAAAGAAGTTTGAATAAACAGAGAGTGAGAGAGGAAAGAAAAGGATAAATGAGTTAATTCATGGCTGTTTGTTTAAATCTCAAAGTGCCATTTTAGTTATAATATTGGCAATTTTTTTACAGTATTTATGGATAACAGGTAAATGAATTTAAATATTTGGGAACTTTATTAACCTCAGATGGAAGATGTACAACTGAGGTGAGATGCAGAATGGCTCAGGCAAAAGCAGCTTTAAAAAAATGAGGAATATACTATGCAATCCATTTTTGACAATAGAAACATGAAAAAGAGTTCTTAAATTTTATTTAGAGCTGGTCTTAACATATCGATGTGAATCATGGACATTAGGAAAATAGACAAGAAAATCACTGGAGTCTGTAGAAATGTGGTTTTACAGAAGAATGTTGAGAATACCATGGACAGCTAAGAACAGTAATGAAAATGTTCTGAAAGAGTCCAAAGCAAAAGAGAGCTAATTTCCAATATTAGGAAGAAACAATCATCATTTTTTGGCCATGTAATGAGAAGAGAACAACTGGAATATATTGTAACAACTGGAAAAATTGAGGGACGATGAAATAGAGGGAATCAAAGAGAAAAAATACCAGACAGCTTAAGAGAATGGCTTGGCAGAAGGTCAACAACAGAAATGATAAATAACTGTCGAGATCGAAAGTTGTCGAGAGACATGATCACCTACGCCAGCAAGCCCGGTACTTGATGATGATGTTGAAGACACAATGGCTTTCATTATTTGGCCCTAAGATATATTCCTATTTTAAATATTTTCTATGTTGAAGATACAATAGCTTTAATTACTCATCTCTAAGATCTAAACACTTATCTAATCTAAACTACTCATCTCTAAACATTATCCTATTGATATATTTTCTACGTTGAAGACACAAGAGGTTTTATTACTTAGCCCCAAGATATTATTATCCTGTTGATATATTGCAGGTACACCTATAGCAAGACCCCTGTGGTGGATCGCTCCAGATGACAAGGTCGCTCAGTTCATTGACTGTGAGTTTATCCTCGGCGACAGTCTCCTCGTGGCACCAGTTCTCTTGAGGAAACAAGGTTCCGGGACGTCTACTTACCGAAGGTAGCTGGTGGAAGGATCAGTTGCGAGGAAATCTGCACAAAGGTGGACAGTGGCTCAGAAAATACTCGGTGGATCTTTATGAAATTGCCACATTTAAACGTGATGTTGATCACCAGTCGTTATAAGGAACCTATTTGTTATGTGTAAAATGAGAATATAACTTTTATTAGTAGAAGAGATATAATTGTTGTGTTCTGTAGACGATAGAATTTGTGTAAAACGAATCTCATAGTTTATGTGGAGCCGAGTTCCACTATAATTTCAATGAAAATAATGAGGCGCATTGAAGTAAAGGTGCCGAAACTTCGCTTTATTGATGCTGCACAATATTTGGTAAGGAGTCTTGGTGGCTGAGTGATTAGTGTGCTCGCTTCCTGATAGAAGGGTCCAGGCTTGATCCCATAAGTGACAGATTTTTTCTGGGACTGACAAGTCTCCAGGATTCACCCAGCCTC
This sequence comes from Megaustenia siamemsis, assembly GCA_032433765.1. Classification (NCBI taxonomy): domain Eukaryota; kingdom Metazoa; phylum Mollusca; class Gastropoda; order Stylommatophora; family Ariophantidae; genus Megaustenia; species Megaustenia siamemsis. Next base: position 69,620,259 of record JAVIAB010000059.1, read on the forward strand.
TAAAAATGGGTACCAGAGATTTTTATGGGAAGTAAAGACAGCCTAGTGTAATATTGGCTACATCAAGCAAAAATGTGCTATGGTCATGAAAAATTATGGTCACTAACAACATATTCCCTGTTCTATTGGTTATGGAAGGCCTTGGTATCACTGCAAATGAATTAAAATCCATAATCGCTCAACCGCCCGTACCAGTGGAATCATCCGAATTACTAACTCATCTCCCAAACAAAGAAAGGTAACTGTAGTCCCCATCGTAGCAGTCTCAGCACACGCCAAAAGACATAAGGCGAAACCGCACAGAAAGTGAACACAACAACTGTTCCCTGTCATACGATATCATCATTCATCATAAACAATTGGAATATTGAAACATGATCAAAACGGATGAGACACACAGCTCACGGTGTGCACAGAGCACTTAACTCAGTAGCTCCTGCAACAAGCCGGACTTGGAATATGAGGAAACTGCAACAAGGAACACTTTTCAGACATAGCCTTCAATTGTTCCTGCTACCTATCCACCATATACCGGAAGTTCACGTCCTCCCGAAAGTGATAATCGTCATATTGAGAACAAAAATGTATAGCGCTTGATGTTGTTAGGTCATCGTTCTTGACTCCAACCGAACATATAAACACACAGTCGTCGAATTATCCCCGACACACATCAAACAACATTATGTATGCCTAGCAAGGCAGGTGAGAAAACATACACTTAGAATATTGGGGGAGGAGTTGTATTGAAAAATGGGGAGAATTTAGTGAGAGAAAAAGAAAACAAACAAGGAAGTTCTGAATCAACTGAAAATGAAAAAAAAGTGACACAATTCAAATCAGGCAATTGAAATTTGTTGGTCATGTGAAGAGGCTTAATATCATTCTGAAAGTCATCTTGGAAGGGAAGATACAAGGTAAACGAGGTAGGCAATCCTACTCTGTCTCTCTCAGTGGTGCTTCTGGAAACAGACTAACCAGTGAGTAAGGATCGAAGGGGGAAGACAACCTCATACTAAAAAATATCATGATGGATTGGTTAAGGTTATGGAAAGCCCGGTATCACTGCAAATGAATTAAAATCCATAATTGCTCAACTGCTCATGCCAGTGGAATCATTCGAATTACTAACTCATCTCCAAAACAAAGAAAGGTAACTGTAGTCCCCATCGTAGCAGTCTCAGCACACGCCAAAAGACATAAGGCGAAACCGCACAGAAGTGAACACAGCCAACTGTTCCTTGTCATACGATATCATCGTTGATTGTAAACAATTGGAATATCGAAACACATTCAAAACGGATGAAACACACAGCTCACGGTGTGCACAGAGCACTTAACTCAGTAGCTCCTGCAACAAGCCGGACTTGGAATATGAGGAAACTGCAACAAGGAACACTTTTCATACATAGCCTTCAATGGTTCCTGCTGCCTATCCACAATATTGACCGGAAGTTCACGTCCCCCTGCCAGAAAATGGATGTAGATGGTTTAAAGGTCAGAGGTCGCTTGATGTTATTGGTTCTCCACAAAGGTGAAAGGTTATCTACAAACATTTTGGGACTGGCGCCATCTCAACATAAGATTTCATCATCCTGTAGTTGAAAGAGGCGGCGTCAGCAACGGCGCCAATCAGGACATCATTAGTGTAGAGCCTGTAGAATGGGAAAGATGGTACCTTCTCGGCCATGCACAGCAGGTAGTTTGAGGTACAATCAATGGTAGTGTAGGCCGTGTTGGACCTCACTGTTTCCCTGGCATCCTTAATGAAATTTATGGCTGAGAACTGAACTTCTCCACTTTTCCCTTGTGTTTCCATATTTAGATTGTAGAACATGACCAGGGCGGCGTCATGCTTCTGGATGAATTCTTTGAACGTTTCACAGGACAGCTGGAAGACCTTCTTGGGCTTGACATTTGGGTCCGTCACACCCATCACACATGACGTTGGTTCCTCAAACTGGACAGTCCTAGGTAGTTCGAACTCAGGCTCATCCTCACTGCACATCTGGACCTACTCATCATCACAGCTCCTCTCCTGGAAATGTGCTGATTGAGCCATGGTGGTAGAGATGTTCGCAGGACACACGGAGGCTCTTGGTTAGTTTTGGGTTACATTTGTTGGTCACAGTTTTAAGTTAAAAGTCTTTCCTGTGCCGCCGTTGTTTATTTGGGCACACTGGGAAGATGGATATTCTATACCAGATAGTTGCAGCAATGCCATAACTAGCATCTGTGCCACCCTAAAGTCTGATTAAAGGTAGACAATATTATGGAATAGTTGGTGAGTTCTTTGGATGGAAACAAAAGATAACAAATGATAAAGTTTTAAAACAACTGAAAATAAAAAGAGAACTACTAAATACAATTAAGACAAGACAAATGAAATTTTTGGGGCATCTTAAAAGACACAACAGCCTACTAAAAGTAATATTGGAAGGAAAAATACATGATAAAGAGGCAGACCAAGACTAACATGGACGAGTAACATCAAAAGATGGACAAGTCAATCTATGTCAGCCTGCGCCATCAAAGCAAGAAACAGAGTAGAATGGCGATCCATGGTAGCCAACCTTCGTTGCGGAGAAGGCACACGATGATGATGATGATGAGTTGGTGAGTAAATGAACAATTTAGATACATTCTGTTGGATGTTAGGAGAATAATTCCAGAGTTGAGGAGTTAACATTTGGTGAACTGATACGTGATAATATATGTAGGAAGGACATAACAGTGAAATATATTTTCTAGAGCTGCCTGTTTTGTGAGAGGGAGTCAGTGATGATGTTGTCTTCGCTATCTGAGTAACACTTTGTGTGAATATTGTATATGGCTTTAAGAAAGAAATATGAGACAGATTGTCAGCTTTGATAGAGAACATGCTGTTGGTGTTTGAGAGAAGTATCAAATTAATGAGTGTAGTACTTAACTCTTTCCGTATGGAACATTTTTATCAATTTGGCGGTAGAGATTTCAGAGACAAAATTATTCATGTTTGTAAATATTAATCTACATGTTTATATTTATCTAACACTTAACATATTGTATATGAATTTTTAAGTAATTGAACAAGGAATTATATTTCACCAATACCAAGATGATACAAGACAAGTAATAAATATGGTTTGATGAAACAATCAAACACTATCAAATTGAGAGTGACGCACTGAGTGGCTAAACGTACATGACCGAAATTGGGGTGGCGCATGGCGCGGCGAAACGTACGGAAAGAGTTAAAATGCACTATAAGCCATACCAATTTAAGTCATATACGTTTAGCCTCACAGTGCATCACTCTCAATTTGATTAGTGTAAACTTGCATCAAACCATATTCTTTTTGTCATGTCTTGTATCATCTTGAAACCTATTTCCTTGTTCAATTATCTAAACATTCATATCTAATATGTTAAGTGTTAGATAAATATAAAGCATGTAGATTAATGTTTTAAAAACATGAAAAATTATGTCTCTGAAATCTCTACCACTAAATTGATAAACACCTTACATACTGAAAGAGTTAATAAGAGAGGTATGAAATAAATGAGTGAAGCGCTTAATAAGAGAAGTATGAAATGAATGAGTGAAGCGCTTAATAAGAGAAGTATGATATGAATGAGTGAAGCGCTTAATAAGAGAAGTACGAAATGAATGACTGAAGTGCTTAATAAGAGAAGTACGAAATGAATGACTGAAGCGCTTAATAAGAGACGTACGAAATGAATGACTGAAGCGCTTAATAAGAGACATATGAAATGAATGAGTGAAGCGCTTAATAAGAGAAGTATGATATGAATGAGTGAAGCGCTTAATAAGAGAAGTACGAAATGAATGACTGAAGTGCTTAATAAGAGAAGTATGAAATGAATGACTGAAGTGCTTAATAAGAGAAGTATGAAATGAATGACTGAAGTGCTTAATAAGAGAAGTATGAAATGAATGACTGAAGTGCTTAATAAGAGAAGTATGAAATTAATGACTGAAGTGCTTAATAAGAGAAGTATGAAATTAATGACTGAAGTGCTTAATAAGAGAAGTATGAAATGAATGAGTGAAGCGCTTAATAAGAGAAGTATGAAATGAATGACTGAAGTGCTTAATAAGAGAAGTATGAAATGAATGAGTGAAGTGCTTAATAAGAGAAGTATGAAATGAATGACTGAAGCGCTTAATAAGAGAAGTACGAAATGAATGACTGAAGCGCTTAATAAGAGCGTACGAAATGAATGACTGAAGCGCTTAATAAGAGACATATGAAATGAATGAGTGAAGCGCTTAATAGATGATCCGACCCCAAGACCTTCTTGTTCAATGTCTGGCATCTTCTTACCTCCAGACCACCAAATCCCCTCAGTATTTCTACCTGACCCACATACACCAGTACTGTACGAGCAGTGATGAATATCAATTTCGTTGGCCACATTATTTCCAATGCAAGGCATTTCACTTAAGACCTTTGTTGTTATTCTTCTAATTCATTGTTCTTTTGTCATACTATTCTATCCAGGGAATCAGTTTCATTAGAATTGGCTCTTTCCCATATCAGCTCCACCTCAATTCAGCATTCGCTAAATTATAACCCAATTCAATAGAAAATTGAAGCCTTGGAAATGTGGATTTATAGAAGAATAGGTAGAATTGGATGGAAAGAAAGAAAGCAAACGATGAAGTTTTAAAACAACTAAAAATAAAAAGAGAACTACTAAACACAATTAGAACAAGACAAATGAAATTTTTGGGGCATGTTAAAAGATACAACAGCCTAATAAAAGCAATATCAGAAGGAAAAATACCTTTATGTAAAGAGCCAGAGGCAGACCAAGACTAACATGGACGAGTAACATCAAAAGGCAGACAAGTCAACCTATGACAGTCTGCACCATAAAAACAGACAGTGGAATAGCGCTCCATGGTAGCCAACCTTCGATGCGGAGACGGCACTCAATGATGATGATGACCTGATTGATTGTTTTCTCCAGTGAGAGTAAATGATTTGCTGTTAATCAATGCTGTACAAATGCAGAGTTATCTAGGTCGTGTGGACTGGGTGTTAAGACCGGTTTTGCCAGAACCGAGCGATATTCTGGACAAGTGAGAGGAATTGTCAACCAGCACCGAACTGGTGCAATTAGTTTGCTATGTGCAGATGGACACATTGAGATCGGAGCACCTATGGGTGTGTCTGGAGTGCTGGGATGATGATCCTAATTTAACATAATATAACAATGCTGTTAACTGCAATTAACATAATATAACAATGCTGTTAACTGCAGTTAACATAATATAACAATGCAGTTAACTTAATATAACAATGCTGTTAACTGCAGTTAACATAATATAACAATGCTGTTAACTGCAGTTAACATAATATAACAATGCTGTTAATTGCAGTTAACATAAAATAACAATGCTGTTAACTGCAGTTAACATATTATAATAATGCTGTTAACTGCAGTTAACATAATATAACAATGCTGCACAGGCAGTGATTCCAAATAGCTTCTATAAAAAGAACATATTCACAGTTACTCTTTTACTCAAGTTCTCAAATGACAAACGTACAAAATACAAACAAAACCAATTTAAATAACTACTTCAGATACCCTGCAGCATAACCATTATTACAGTTTGCAAAGATGAACTCTGTGTGCCATTTTGTACTGCACACTCAACAAACTACATGCAAGAACAGAGCTAATAATATAATCTGTGTGATTCAGTGTAGATCCTCAGTAATGCTCCATATATTTTTTAGCATTCATGTCTTAAAGAGGCCAAATCGTCATATTGTCTTTCCTATAGAGTCAGTTCCTCTAACCAGTCATGATTAAAAGCATTAAAATTATGTTTTTCTTTAACCCTTAATTACAATACATATCTGTGACTCTCTTAGTTATGATACTTTAGTAACAATTACTACCACTTTAATGTAACATTAGGTGCTCTAAAATAGTAATTTCTCAGAACTCTTTGACACTTTTCTGTGTGTTCACACTAGATAAAACACAGGGACTCGAAATTCCTGGCTCACGTTGATTTATGATGTGAGTTTCACCTCATGGACCGGACGTGTTACAATGTCTATCAGTGCGGTCGCTATATGTGTGTAATGTCTATCAGTTTGGTGACCACATAGCGTTATTCGCTGTGTTACCTAAGTCACAAAGGGCTGTTTGATGTCTGCCGATGACCAGGAAAATTCCCTGCTGACATCAAAAAAGGAATAACGGCAAATTTCTTTTAAATTGACGATTTTTTTTTCCTTCACATTAAACAATGTATCTCATGATCTCAAAAAAAAAAAAAAAAAAAAAACTCAACAGCAACGTAAATAAATGAAACACCCAGGAGTCACCAAAAGTTGTAATTAGGAAGGTACATGGAGAGTGGTAATGTTTGATTAGAGAAAAATGTCAAATTTGAGGAATTTGTGTTTTGATGCAGTAAATTTTACTACGGTTTCATAATCTAGAGTTAAGGACTCACCTCTTTTGAGGCTCCCCACCACTCTAAGTATTTGTTTTGACTAACTGCTTAAAGTTGTGGATTTAAGTACTTACCTACTTAACAGGAAAAACTGTGGTTAATGGACACTTCTGCTGATTATATGATATCGGTTCCATTCCCAACTGCAGTCAGTTTTATTTTCCAACCCACTCTTCTTTCTATCTATTGTCCTTTCGAGCCGAAGACTGCACATAGGGCAGAACCACAATCACAAAAACAGAAACCTTGTGTGGCACATATTGCAGAGATCACTGCTTCTAAAATCTATGGTCTGTTTCCATAACAATGCTTTTTACAATGACAGCTTGTCAAGCCATCGATCAACCTCCTTAGTCACCTCTTACGACATGCCCGGAAGGTCACAGTGTCACTATTCTTTACATCCCACACTCTTCTTTAGTCATTACTAAATATCTGAAATAGGTACCAGAAATATTTTTCTGGGATAGCTGTCGGGAACATGTCCTGCTGAGCGTAGTTTTTAAACAAATCACGACTCATTGGGATTACTGTCTTCAGGACTGTGCCTACCATCAGAAGGTGGTGGTAGACCACTGACGTATAATATCTAGACAATTAATCAGCCAAAAAAAATCTTGGGTAATAGTAACGTTCTGTACGGGATAAGCTATTTACTACTTTAGCAGGACAGCATAATAACACATAACTTATAAATATGCTAAAGGTCATGGTAAAATATGAACACCAATTTGTTTTTTCCCCGTGATGGATAACCAGCAGGCTTGTTCCCTACGTAACAAATACATCAACGTATTGATGAAACTAGCATCCTCTGTAATGAACGTATTGATGAAACTAGCATCCTCTGTAATGAATCTAGAACAACAATCTTAATCACTCGTATGTTTGTATTATTTCTCGTATTTTCATGTTTTAGATTTGTTTTGTTTTTTTTCAAAATAATTTGTATCAAGCCATATATCTGTATATAGATTCGGTTTATAGTTACACGCTGTTTGTGTGGTATACAGGTATTTAATTTGCTGCATTTACAGTTATATAAATTGCTTCCAGCATTGTTAACATTGTGTAATTTATGCACAGTTCTGCTGTACAGTTTTATGTAAATATATAGTTATAGTATTGAGAGCATTCAATTATTGTTGCTAGATTATTATTTTAATGCACTTTTCTGTAATATGTATATTTATATATTTGTTAATGACAGTGATTTGACTTAATGTAGAACTTTGTGTATATATGATTATCATAGAGATCTCATTACTCTCAGGTTAGATTCCCGCAGTTAAGTCACTTTCAGCTGATAGTGATGGTAATACCTACTGCTGATGGCCTTGAATTTTTTCCTACTTCTTGGCAAGGGATGATTCATTTAACTTTAGGATGTGTCTTCTACGTTATCGTATGGTTATGGTTAGTCGATGGTTCCAGTATCATTGGAAATGAATTAAAATTCGTAATTGCTCAACCACTAGTGGAATCACCCTAATTAAAACTCATATCATTGAAGAATTAGCTCAGTGGTTAGTGAACTGGACTACAAAGGACAAGAGGTAGGGTTCGATCCCAACCTGCTCTGCTACAAATGCCACCAGAAATGGAGGGGGTGGTGTGTTCTTGACGCTGAATAACCAGGACGAGATCACCAAGTCAATAGCTACTGGGAAATTCTCAAACAACTTTAAAGCAGAAACTGAGGCCCTCGGAGATGCTGCAAGACTGGCTACTCAACACAAAAATAACATGCACAATAAATTGGTGATTCTAACTGATGCACTGTCAGTACTATCAGCTCTAAAAAGCCCCAAGAACAATGAACTAAATGACTTGAGAACAACCCTGGACCAACTATGCAATAACTTCCAGAGAGTAGTCATTCAGTGGATACCATCACACTGTAATATACACGGGAACGAACGCGCAGACAAATTAGCTAAAGAGGGAGAGAGATTACCACAAGAGAACCATCCGCTCAGTTATGATGAAGCCAAATCTATCCTCAAAGGTCAGTACCATGAGAAATGGAAGTGAGAACACCCAAAGTATAACGAGAGTGACGGATACCAACAACTATCAAGGAGGGATCAAGTCATCATATTTCGCCTACGTACTGGCCACAATAGAATGAGAAATCACATGTTCACCAAATTTAAAATAGGTACAACCAGCCTATGCCACTGTACACTGGACAATATGACTACAAAACATGTTCTACAGGATTGCCCCCAGTACACAGATCTGAGAAGAGCATTGTGGTCCACACCCACCTCCCTGGAAGAGAAACTATATGGGGAAATCGAATCACTTAAACAGACAGCTGCCTTCATGTGAGAGTCTGGACTCCTACTCTGATTGAGTCTTGATCGCAGAGAGCGAGAGGAGGGTGGGATCAAAATATTCATTATTTATATTATGAGAATTCATTATTTTAGTTTAAAATGTTCATAATTTATGTTACGAGAATTCATTATTTTAGATCACAATGTTCATAATTTATGTTATGAGAATTCATTATTTTAGTTTAAATATGTTCATAATTTATGTTATGAGAATTCATTATTTTAGATCAAAATGTTCATAATTTATGTTACGAGAATTCATTATTTTAGATCAAAATGTTCATAATTTATGTTATGAGAATTCATTATTTTAGATCAAAATGTTCATAATTTATGTTACGAGAATTCATTATTTTAGATCAAAATGTTCATAATTTATGTTACAATAATTCATGCCATTATACTCATACTGGTAATAATGTGATTTATGTTAATGATACAAGAGAAATAGAAAATCAGTGTAATTTAGGAATATAATTTAGTCTATAAAAATGTAGTCTTCTTGTCTGTTAACCTAGTCACTGGCCAATTGTATCTTGTAGAGCAGGTAATGTGTATGTGTAGTGTGAATATTAGTACGTCACACTCCAGAAATTATATGTTTTGGAACATTCTTTAATGATTTGTTCTTTTTGATTACATTGTTCACTTATTATTGTTTATCCATGCATACTAAAGATTTGCAGCAGTTGATTTAAGTTGTTCTCCCAAAACATTGTGAGAAGAGGTGTCTGTAGACTTATTGTGTCAAGCATTTCTATTCTTGATATTACTTGTGTGTGTTTGTCTGTAAAATAAACACAGTTTTTTTCATTCTGAATTTTAAGTGCTGGTTGCTCTAGACAAGAAGATCCCCGGGTTTGATTCCAACCACTTCTTCTTTCTTCTTCTATCTTTCCTCCATTGCCGTTGGCGTTAGGGGGAGACACAATCTGTGATTCTTTGTTCTTCTGTTGGCCTCTTCTGGTGTTATCGCTCCTAGTGACTCTAGTATTCCCTTTATCCATCTCTTTGTTGGTCTTCCTCTTAATCTGGCATTTTCGTAGCGTTTGCTTATGGCTCTTTGAGTCATTGTTCTTTTTGTCTTGTTATGTGGCCAAACCAATTTATCTGTTGTTTCTTTGTTTATTCGATGGCTGGTTCAATTTAGAGTTTCTTCCTCAGGTCGGTGTTTCTTACTCTGTCCCTTTAGCTGTTTCCTGTCATTCTTTTGACACTTTTAATTTCGGTGATCATTATCTTTCTGATTGTTCTAGAGTCCAGCGTAATTAATGTGATTCCAGCCACAAGCTGTAGAAATTGTTAAAAATTGAATCTGTGGTGTCTTCATGGTTTGGCTTTACCCTCCCCTGTTCACTGGTAGCAAGACCTGATGTCTAACATTCTAAGATAACCAGCAAGGAAAAAAAAAGAACATGCAGGAGGTCCCATGTGTACTATCTATCTATCTATTGACCTTTCGAGCCGTAACTGGCCCATAGGGCGTAGACCAAGATACACCTTCTCCTATATGAATTTTTTTTTGTTCTAGCAATTTGTCTTTTAAAGATATTTTATCAAATCTCGCCATCTGTCTCTGTTCTGTGCAAGCAGTTCTATCTCATTGAGGGAGCCGATTCCTGCTGCTCTTGCCTCTCTCATCAATGTTCTTCTCAGTGTCTCCCTGGGTCTTCCTCTTTTTCTTTTACCTGTTGTTTCCCATATGAGAGCTTGCTTTGCTATTCGATTATTATCTCTTCTCATCACATGTCCAACGTATGACCATCGTCTTTTCTTTATTACTGAAGATATTAGTGGTTGATTGGCGATTTCTCTAATTTCCTCGTTTGTTTTAAATTCGTTCCATTCTATACCAAGTATTTTCCTTAGACATTTATTTTCGAATGCGTTCAACTTTGTTTCTATATCTCTTGTTGTTTTCCAGCTTTCACACGCATACGTAAGGGTTGATAGTACATTTGATTTGAATAGCCTAAGTTTTGTGTTTGTGCTGATGAGTTTTGATTTCCACAACTTTTCATGGCTTCTGAAAGACATTGCTGCTTTAGCCATTCTGATTCTAATTTCTTTGCTCGTATCCCCTTCTCGATCAATGTGACTTCCAAGATAGATAAAGTGATCGATCTCTTCTACTGGTTTGTTTTCCATGTATATTTTGTCACTTGTTGGAATTAAACTTTTCATGACTTTAGTCTTTTAATGATTGACCTCAAGCCCAATTTTGCTGGCTATTGCTGATAGTTCATTTGTGTTTTCCTGCATCGTTTTTGTCTGACTACTGATGAGAACTATGTCATCAGCAAAGTCGAGGTCCTCTAAATGGTCTCCTTGTATCCATTCGATGCCTTTATTACCAGTGCAGCATTTGTACTAACAGATGTTAAAGAAACTATGTCAGCTGAAAATTGAAAAGACTGTCAAAAATGGCTACTGCCTGTCAAATTGAAAAGACTGTCAAAAATGGCTGCTGCCTGTCAAATTGAAAAGACTGTCAAAAATGGCTGCTGCCTGTCAAATTGAAAAGACTGTCAAAAATGGCTACTGCCTGTCAAATTGAAAAGACTGTCAAAAATGGCTACTGCCTGTCAAATTGAAAAGACTGTCAAAAATGGTTGCTGCCTGTCAAATTGAAAAGACTGTCAAAAATGGCTACTGCCTGTCAAATTGAAAAGACTGTCAAAAATGGCTACTGCCTGTCAAATTGAAAAGACTGTCAAAAATGGCTGCTGCCTGTCAAATTGAAAAGACTGTCAAAAATGGCTACTGCCTGTCAAATTGAAAAGACTGTCAAAAATGGCTGCTGCCTGTCAAATTGAAAAGACTGTCAAAAATGGCTACTGCCTGTCAAATTGAAAAGACTGCTGTCAAATTGAAAAGACTGTCAAAAATGGCTACTGCCTGTCAAATTGAAAAGACTGTCAAAAATGGCTACTGCCTGTCAAATTGAAAAGACTGTCAAAAATGGCTACTGCCTGTCAAATTGAAAAGACTGTCAAAAATGGCTACTGCCTGTCAAATTGAAAAGACTGTCAAAAATGGCTACTGCCTGTCAAATTGAAAAGACTGTCAAAAATGGCTACTGCCTGTCAAATTGAAAAGACTGTCAAAAATGGCTACTGCCTGTCAAATTGAAAAGACTGCTGTCAAATTGAAAAGACTGTCAAAAATGGCTACTGCCTGTCAAATTGAAAAGACTGTCAAAAATGGCTACTGCCTGTCAAATTGAAAAGACTGTCAAAAATGGCTACTGCCTGTCAAATTGAAAAGACTGTCAAAAATGGCTACTGCCTGTCAAATTGAAAAGACTGTCAAAAATGGCTACTGCCTGTCAAATTGAAAAGACTGTCAAAAATGGCTACTGCCTGTCAAATTGAAAGGACTGTCAAAAATGGCTACTGCCTGTCAAATTGAAAAGACTGTCAAAAATGGCTACTGCCTGTCAAATTGAAAAGCACCTATTCAAAACTGCAAAATGATATAAAAATTAGATTACCTCAGAATTTAGAGAATTTCTAAAGTTAGAGAATATCTGCCTTCATGGCAGGGGACACCTGAATATATGGCTGCCGGTGTGGAAAATAGGAAAAGGTGGTGTTCACACAAAGTGAGTTCACTAGAGCTAGAGATGGCTTACTCCAAACAAACAAAAATTTAATTAATTGGAACTCTATAATTTCATCCCATGAAATGAGAACATTGTAAAGTAGCAAACCTCGGAAGCTATCATGTGGTTACATCTATTTTATCATTGCCATCAGCACAGCATGAGAATATAAACTGGCAGAAATTCTTGTTTTGAATTAATTAATTATAAAATTTGTAAATTGGAACTGACCATTGAGGCCCTAAAAGTTTACTGAAGGTTGTTTTACACAGATTGTTTCCTTCGTTAAACAAATGCCCTTGATTATTGTACTCATACTGTGCGTGGTAGTATTGGTTCATTTATAGAGATTATATACTGTTCAACGGAGGATTATATAAATGAAAAGTTATCTAGAAATGTTGATAGTGTTGTGTGATATCATACTCAGCCAGTTGGATCGTTCATGGAGAACAATTATTGAAAATAGGCGAAGCTTGGCTGAGCTCAGCATTTAAGATGGCTGTGATAATCTTAACCCTTAATTATGATACATATATGTGGCCCACTTGTTTATGATACCAAAGTAAAAATTCATCATCATGTGCCATACTGGTTAGCGTAGACGATCATGTCTTTCCACAATCTTCTATCTACAGTGCATCGTATCAGTTCTGTTGTTGACTGTTTTCCATGCCATGACACCAAGCTATCCAATATTTTCTCTCTTTGTCGTCTGCGATCTCTCTTTCCTTTTATTTTGCCAGTTGTAACCAAGTATTCCAACTTTCCTCTTCTCATGATGTGCCTGAAAAATGTTGATTGTTTCTTTCTGATGTTTTTTAGGAGTTCCCTGTTAGTGTTGCAGTAAAAATTACAACCACTTAAATGGGATATTTCGATTTTGGAAAATTAAATTTTCTTTGCACATTTTTGCTACACAACATCGTGTTTATCGAAAACGAGACTCGGGGATCCGATGCAGAAATCATTTCCTGCTTTATGGTTTATTTTTAGCCAAGTGTCCACTGGTTTCTTTCCTCATCATCACATAGAAAGATCTCAACAAAATGCACAAACTCTAGTTTACATTGAAGGTCTATCATCCTCTAGCATTACTGCCTATAGCTACACCTTTTTGGGTAAACTTTGTCCATTGTTCTCTCCTGCATGCCTTGTATTTGCAAACAAGAGACCAGGGACCCATCTGTGTTCTCTGGAAGATGTTTTTTAACCCGTAAAATTCAGCATACAAAATTAACACTTAATGATATGGTGTATTTGTAAAGGTAAAATACAAGTGTAACAAATTAATGCCCAATGATGTGTGTATACCTGTAAAGGCTAAAGTTAGCTCTAAAGGTAAAGGTAATGTACGAGACTTGAATCAGTGTCTTAGCACACGAGTTTCCACCCATATGTGTTTGGCCCGCCTATCCAGAACTGTACATACTCCTAAGTAATGTCACTTCAAGCATCGAAATCACAATGCAGGGCGGCATTCCTCACTGTCTGGACCCATTTCTGCCGGGAGCCGCCGCAATAGCTCAGTGGTTAGTAAACTGGACTACAAAAGACAAGAGGTAGGGTTCGATCCCAACCGACAGCTTCCGGTTCACCCAGCCTTAAATGGGTGCCGGATTTTTTTCTGGGAAAGTAAAGTGGCACGGGCACAATACCGACCACATTACCCCAAAAATCATGTGCTGAAGGTCTGTAAAATGTATGGTCACTAAAACCATATTCCCTATACGCCACTTGGCGTGACTGGGGTACTTTACTTCTTTTACCCATTTCTGCCAGCGGCTGGGCCAACCACAGAGATACATTTTCCAACCCCGAGTACAATTCACGCTGCTTCCAGCTGGAATTGAACATCGGTAGCCCAGTTAGGTGGTCTTCCCAACTAGGCTGCCGAAGCCCCCACATGTGTATCTTGTGTGTGCGAAAGTATGGTGTATTTGACTTTTTTTTTCATGTTTAATGTGTATGATTTTCTGTTGGATTGTTATTTTATTCAACTGATTCATGCAATTGTTTGTATATGCTTTTTTGTGTAAGTGTGTGTATCTTAACATGCTGTTGTGAAATCAGTTTTGCATCATGGCAACTTGTCATTATTTCATAGCAGTGCTATCAGTTAAAACTTGATTGTGTGTCACATTGTGTTGTAGTAAAACTCTTTTCCCTAATATAATCCTAAAATTCCTGGAATAAAAACATTGACATATGGCAATATTAATACTCATTTTTACCTATGGAAATTCCCCAACATTTATTCATTAGATGCTATGTCATTTGTCCACATACCATATTTCAAATTAATTGACCCGATGTAGATCAAGAATAAGGGGAGGTTATATTTTTTCTATTTTTATTGTATGGCTGAATTATGTTTATTATCTCCCTTTGATATGTGTTTTGCGAAACACTGAAAACAACTGTAACCAAAGAGGCAAGATTGGCAGGCATACACTCACTCTCTATAATCAAACACAGAACACAAGATAATCTGCTGATATAAGAAACTAAACACAAGATAATCTGCTGATATAGGAAACTGAGCACAAGATATATATACGGCTACACCGGTACGTGTGCGTACACATGCATGTGAAAAAGTGCGCATGCGGTATACATATCCAAAAGTGTCCACACCTAGGTCCGTGTGCATACACACAGCACAAAGAATAGACCAGAAGAATGCCGGATATCAAAAGGATGAAAACGTGAGGTGTCTAAGAGTGGAGTTCACAAAAAACATGCAAAGAGTGAGATACTGTATAGAAAAGGTGGAAAGGGTATCGCCTTGCACAAAGGTAAGCAGTCCAGCCAGAAGAGATATAGCGGACAGCCGAAGTTTCGCAGTGTAGCCTAGTAGAGGAGAGCTGTGAATAGCAAGCATTTGCATATACTAATGTGCTCATACGTGAACAAAAGAGTACAATAAGAATATAATTAGAGAATTATAATTACAAAAGAGTAATAGAGAAGTAGCAGAAGCAGGGAAACTTTGTGCATGAGTGTGATACATTCATGCCTCGTGGGGTTAGCGAATCCAATTGGACTATAAGGCGATTCTCCAAAGCGAACCGGCTGCGGTCGCCTGAGTAAAAAAGGACAATACCAGTGATATGGATGTCGTTGTTGCCCTTGTGGTCTGAAGAATTGAAAGGGGAAGCCACTGGAGTGCCAGTATTCTGTTTAACATCCCGAAGGTATTCAAAAAATTTTGCTAACCGCAAAACATCTCCCAGACTCGCCAATATAAATCATATGACATTGTTGGCATATGATTGCATATATGATTTTGCCATTGTCATAATCATCATCAAGTGCCTTCTCCGCAACGAAGGTTGGCTACCATGGATCACCATTCCTCTCTGTTTCTTGCTTTGATGGTGCAGGCTGTCATAGATTGACATGTCCATCTTTTGATGTTACTCGTCCATGTTAGTCTTGGTCTGCCTCTGCCTCTTTTACCTTGTATTTTCCCTTCCAATATTACTTTTAGTAGGCTGTTGTGTCTTTTAACATGCCCCAAAAATTTCATTTGTCTTGTCTTAATTGTATTTAGTAGTTATCTTTTTATTTTCAGTTGTTTTAAAATTTCATCGTTTGTTTTCTTTTCTTTCCATCCAATTCTACCTATTGTTCTATAAATCCACATTTCAAAGTCTTCAATTTTCTGTTCTGTTTTCTTGTCTAATGTCCATGTTTCTGCACCATACAGGAATATTGAGAAGATGTAACATTTTGTCATTCTTAGTTTCAGCCCTGCCGATATTTGTTTTGTTGTTAGTATATTTTTCATGGCATTAAAATTATTTTGCCATTGTATATTTCCTTAACAATTTCTTCCCAAGCAGCAGCCTGTTTTGGCCTACTCCTTCCCACTTTTACCCGCCAAGCGTTTTTTAACGTGCGCGAGTGCACATATGGACTTTCTATTTTTGCGCCGTATCCTAGAGAATGCTATACATCGTATTTCACTATCCAAAAACCAGAGATGATATCATCATCATCGTGTGCCTTCTCCGCAAAGAAGGTTGGCTACCATGGATCGCCATTCTACTCTATTTCTTGATTTGATGGTGCAGGCTGACATAGATTGACTTGTCCATCTTTTGATGTTACTCGTCCATGTTAGTCTTGGTCTGGCTCTGCCCCTTTTACCTTGTATTTTTCCTTCCAATATTACTTTTAGTAGGCTGTTGAGTCTTTTAACATGCCCCAAAATTTCATTTGTCTTGTCTTAATTGTGTTTAGTAGTTCTTTTTTTTATTTTCAGTTGTTTTAAAACTTCATCATTTATTATCTTTTGTTTCCATCCAATTCTACCTATTCTTCTATAAATCCACATTTTAAAGGCTTCAATTTGAGATGGATATAGTCATTGAGAAACCAGAGATGAATATCATCATCATCATCAAGTACCGGGCCTACCGGCGTAGGTGATCATGTTTCTCTACAACTTTGGATCTCGACAGTTATTTATCATTTCTGTTGTTGACCTTCTGCCAAGCCATTCTCTTAAAAGCTGTCTGTTATTTTTTCTATTTGCTTCTCTCTATCTCTTAGTCCCTCAATTGTTCCAGTTGTTACAATATATTTCATTTGTTCCCTTCTCATTACATGGCCAAAAATGATGATTATTTCTTCCTAATAATTAGCTCCATTTTTGCTTTGACCGCTTTCAGAACATTTTCATTATTCTTCTTAGCTGTTCATGGTATTCTCAACATTCTTCTGTTAAAACCACATTTCTACAGACTCCAGTGATTTTCTTGTTTGTTGTCCTATTGTCCATGATTCACATCCATATGTTAAGACTGGGGCTACATAACATTTAAGAACTCTTTTTCTTGTTTCTATTGTCAAAAATGGATTGCATAGTATCTTCCTCATTTTTTTGGAAAGCTGCTTTTGCCTGAGCCATTCTGCATCTCACCTGTTTTGTAAATCTTCCGTCTGATGTTAACAAAGCTCCCAATAATTTAAATTCATTTACCTGTTTTAATATTGTTCCACTTGTCTTTATTTTGCACTGAGGTGATATTTTTTTTCTTTGTTGTTACCATTACTTTTGTCTTTCTGCTATTAAGGCTGAATCCTTTATTTTTGCTTTCTTTCACTATAATGTCCAACATTTCTTGTATTCATTTTCACTCATAGCGATTAAGACTGTATCATCAGCATACCTTAGATTATTTATATTATGACCTCCAATTGTTATTCCAGGCATGACCCTTATGGATGAGATGGATATAGTCATTGAGAAACCAGAGATGGATATAGCCATTGAGAAACCAAAGGTGGATATAGCCATTAAGGAACCAGAGGTGGATATAGCCATTGAGAAACCAGAGGTGGATATAGTCATTGAGAAACCAGAGGTGGATATAGTCATTGAGAAACCAGAGGTGGATATAGCCATTGAGAAACCAGAGATGGATATAGCCATTGAGAAACCAGAGATGGATATAGCCATTGAGAAACCAGAGGTGGATATAGTCATTGAGAAACCAGAGGTGGATATAGCCATTGAGAAACCAGAGATGGATATAGCCATTGAGAAACCAGAGATGGATATAGTCATTGAGAAACCAGAGGTGGATATAGTCATTGAGAAACCAGAGGTGGATATAGCCATTGAGAAACCAGAGATGGATATAGCCATTGAGAAACCAGAGATGGATATAGTCATTGAGAAACCAGAGGTGGATATAGCCATTGAGAAACCAGAGATGGATATAGCCATTGAGAAACCAGAGATGGATATAGCCATTGAGAAACCAGAGGTGGATATAGTCATTGAGAAACCAGAGGTGGATATAGCCATTGAGAAACCAGAGATGGATATAGCCATTGAGAAACCAGAGATGGATATAGTCATTGAGAAACCAGAGGTGGATATAGCCATTGAGAAACCAGAGATTCGATATTTGATAAATTCTCACCGCCTAGGGTAAAAATCGAACCAGAAACCATCTTGTCCAAAGATGACCAACGTTTTACCTCTAGACTACCCCGTCCACTTTCTCGGAATCTGTCTGTCCTATATATGACACTAGTGACACATATATGTTGCGTGAATACATTTTCTTCTCTGAATCTGTCTGTCCTATATATGACACTAGTGACACATATATGTTGCGTGAATACATTTTCTTCTCTGAATCTGTCTGTCCTATATATGACACTAGTGACACATATATGTTGCGTGAATACATTTTCTTCTCTGAATCTGTCTGTCCTATATATGACACTAGTGACACATATATGTTGCGTGAATACATTTTCTTCTCTGAATCTGTCTGTCCTATATATGACACTAGTGACACATATATGTTGCGTGAATACATTTTCTTCTCTGAATCTGTCTGTCCTATATATGACACTAGTGACACATATATGTTGCGTGAATACATTTTCTTCTCTGAATCTGTCTGTCCTATATATGATACTAGTGACACAGATATGTTGCGTGAATACATTTTCTTCTCTGAATATGTCTGTCCTATATATGACACTAGTGACACAGATATGTTGCGTGTATACATTTTTTTCTCTGAATCAATCTGTCCTATATTTAATTTCAGTAATTTTTAGAAGCTCCTTAAAAACAAAACGATAAAAGAAACATAAAAATAAAAACACACATTCAGTTAAAGCAACGGAATGTTTATTGTTTCTCATGGACATATAAGAAGAATGATGTAACTAACATTCATATCATAGTCCGCCTCTGTAACACGTACAATCATATATTTCGTAACGATGCCATATATAATAATGTTACAAGTATTTATAAACGTAGATTCACATATTGACGCACAAATATATGAACATGTACTAAATACACAGAGGATTTAAAACATATGAACATATAGTGGTTATGACACATGTATTGTATCAACATAATTCTCGTCGGTCTTGTAGGTACTTCGGTTATGCTAAGGGAGAGAATTCTTTAAACCTGGGAGGGGCAACCTTTTATTTCCTGAGAGCCAGATCTGAAAGCTAAAGACGCTGAGGGCCAGATACCATCATCTAATGGAGCCATTATATAAATTACCTAACATGCATTCACATGCGGTTATAGTGCAGAAATCTTGTTAGTATTGGGGAGTGGATGGCATAAGAGAGAGTGGAGGGCATAAAAATGAGTGCAGGGCATAAGAGAGAGTGGAGAGCATAAAAGTGAGTGCAGGGCATAAGAGAAAGTGGAGGGCATAAAAGTGAGTGCAGGGCATAAGAGAGAGTGGAGAGCATAAAAGTGAGTGCAGGGCATAAGAGAAAGTGGAGGGCATAAAAGAGAGTGGAGGGCATAAGAGCAAGTGCAGGGCATAAAAGAGAGTGGAGGACATAAGAGAGAGTGGAGGGCATAAGAGAAAGAGAGAGTTGAGGGCATAAAAGAGAGTGGATGGCATAAGAGATAGTGGAGAGCATAAAAGAGAGTGGAGGGCATACGAGAGAGTGGAGGGCATAAAAGAGAGTGGAGTGAAAGGGAGAAGGGTGAGTAAGAAAAAAATGGTTGGGGGAGCAAATTCATCAATAAATTATTAATAGAAAAGATACCGCTTTAATGAGAGGGTTGTGCCTGAACTTCACGTACGAGGCTGTCCAAGTGTGGTAGTATTTGACTAACAGCAATGTGTTGTTTGTTTTCTAAATTTGTGTCTGTTAATCAATTTATTCCCTTGTTTTACATTTTTTTTTTTTTTTTGGTTAGCTCAGGTAATGGATTGTATAGTCATTTTCAATCAAACACAAGTGCCGGACAAAATAGCTTGGCGGGCCGGTTCTGGCCCGCGGGCCGTAGGTTGCCCGCCTCAGCTTTAAAGCGATAGTAAGACGTATTTAGTAACACGTCACCATTTAATCATTTAATATTAAAATAAAATTAAGTTTCTAGTTAAACAGTTGTTACATGACGTAATGAATTTACTCTTAAAGCTGAATGTGAAGATAAAATAAACACTTCATCTGAGTTACGATTCATTCAAATTCTACATGGAAATGTTACGGTTACAAAATAAATGAAGAGAATTTTTGCAAATATATAATGTATCTTACTCTTTAACTATTTGATTGGTAGCTGTATGTCTCTGCTCAATTGATTCTGTTCGCTATCTATGTCAGAAAAAAAGCGTTATTTTAGCAATACGAACATTTGTATATGAATTACCACGGCATTTTTTCGTAATACACTGAAATTCGTTTATGGGAATTCAATCGCCTTGAAATAGTGGTAAAATATGTGCATACCAAGTCTGACATCTAACGAGTCAAATTTCCATTTATCATGGCAGGACAAAGTAACCAAGTCTGACGTCTAACGAGTCAAACTTCCATTTATCATGGCAGGACAAAGTAACCAAGTCTGACATCTAACGAGTCAAACTTCCATTTATCATGGCAGGACAAAGTAACCAAGTTTGACGTCTAACGAGTCAAACTTCCATTTATCATGGCAGGACAAAGTAACCAAGTCTGACGTCTAACGAGTCAAATTTCCATTTATCATGGCAGGACAAAGTAACCAAGTCTGACGTCTAACGAGTCAAACTTCCATTTATCATGGCAGGACAAAGTAACCAAGTCTGACGTCTAACGAGTCAAACTTCCATTTATCATGGCAGGACAATGTAACCAAGTCTGACGTCTAACGAGTCAAACTTCCATTTATCATGGCAGGACAAAGTAACCAAGTCTGACGTCTAATGAGTCAAACTTCCATTTATCATGGCAGGACAAAGTAACCAAGTCTGACGTCTAACGAGTCAAACTTCTATTTACCATGGCAGGACAAAGTAACCAAATCTGACGTCTAACGAGTCAAACTTCCATTTATCATGGCAGGACAATGTAACCAAGTCTGACGTCTAACGAGTCAAACTTCCATTTATCATGGCAGGACAAAGTAAACAAATCTGACGTCTAACGAGTCAAACTTCCATTTATCATGGCAGGACAAAGTAACCAAATCTGACGTCTAACGAGTCAAACTTCCATTTATCATGGCAGGACAAAGTAACCAAATCTGACGTCTAACGAGTCAAACTTCCATTTATCATGGCATGAGTCGTAGACTAAGGTGGCTGGGTCATGTAAGAAGAATAGAGAACAATCGTATTCCCAAAGAAATATTGTATGGCGATCTTAGAAACGGAAAGAGACCAAAGGACTGATCAGTGTTGAGATACAAGGATGTCTGCAGGGTTTCCTGAAGGGAATTCTCTATCAGTGAAAGTAACTGGGAAAATTGTGCATGAGATATTAATTAGCACATGAAGCACACACATACACAAATAACGGCACAGCATCAATCAAGTAAGAGATACTGCTAAAAAAAAAGGAAGACAAAAGGCGCAAGAGAAAGGAAATGTGACGACACCAGAAATTCATCTTCTTTACTTTGCGTTCGGATTTATCTAACCAATGTTACCTACCACGAGAGAAGCTGATCAGTAAAACATCATTCAGCATAGGGCACTAATATTTGACCAGTCTACTCACTAATCATGACTGTTTACGTCGTATGACGCCAAAGTCCATTTTGATAACTGAAACGCTACTTCTTTTTGAAATCTGACCCTGGAAACACCATAGAGCCTATCTACTTTAAAAAAAATTATCAAATGCTAATGAGTATTTTACGTGCTGACTTGAATATTAATTAATGAAAATGTATGTATCCACTATTGATTCATTTATAACAATGCATGTGTACATAATTCATTCATTAGTTAACACGTTTATGTAGTTTATTAATTTGTAAAATAGGCAAGCACTTTTTTTGGGTTAAGTAATTAGTAAATAAGGTGAACGTAAACATTACAATTCTATTCGTGAAAGTATGATAACCAATTTTATTTATAAATAATTTAATCAGAAATGTAATCGCACGGAAAAATTCACAATTAAATAGCAATTTTTAAAGCAAGGGACAAAATCCAGTTTTACTATAAACATTATAATAGCAGCGTTTACATCCCCTTAAATAATAACAAATGTATTTTGAAAGAAATCCAGAACTGAAATACTATGAGGCTATGTGGTGACTAGTCGACGATCTTTTTCTATTTTTCCCTTTTGTGATCCACTTTGCTCAAATGTTTCCCTGTCCAGCCATTGATATTGCAATTATTTGCCTGTTCCCCATTGATATTATCGCTTAATCCCCCCCCCCCCCACCCCCCACACACGTGTATTACATTTTTATATATTTTGATGTCATCATTAAGTACTTCATAACAAGCAATTGTTAAATGAATTAACCACAGCAAACATTTTTGGTAGCAAAAGTAAAAATAAATAAAGTAATATTAAATATATTACATAAAGTGATACAAATCATTATAGTATCTAAATCTTACAAATCTGTTAACTGTTATCAAACATAGCAAAATCTTAATAAATTGCTGGATGTAGTAATGTAGCATTTCTAAATAAAGTTGCTACTTTACTTTTAGCACTGTAGTGGATGAACCTATTTTGAAAATATTCTCTGAATTTATTTCAGAAATGGCGACTCCACTTCTCCCCTCCTTAATCAATATAGCTTCGGTTTTCACGTAAACTTCTAAAATTGGTTCCAGCGATTGTTTTTTAATTTTATTTTTATTTTGTATGACAGTACGACTTGGAATCTTGCTGACCACGCTTTGCGTAAACCTATAAATTTGGTCTAATATAAATGTAAATATATATGTAAAATAGCTAATTTTTTAAATTAGCTGAGTGGCTGTGTACCAAGCGTTCGGCTTCTCGTGGCAAGGCGCAGTACCATGGAGAACGGGTTCGATCCTGCTCCGGACCATATATTGTTCTTTGTTTCTTTCTGTTGTTTATTTGTCATTTTTTTCCGAGTGCTAACACATACCTTTTCCTTCTATTATTCCCTATAAATTTTGTCCCAGTGCCCGTGATTTTTTTTTTTTTTTTTTTTTTTTTTTTTTTTTTTTTGTTTTTGTTTTTTTGACAGTACGATTTGGAATGTTGCTGACCACGCCTCACGTACACGCAATAGTGGATTGGGGAACAAAATTTGTGAACACAATATATCACACTCGCGGCACAACATGCTGAATACTGTCACAATGTTAACTTGTTGTTGTTGCTTGAGTAAGTCTGTCAACTTGACTAAGTAAAACACTAAATGTTAGTAAATAGAGAGCTCTAGAATCAATGATTAATTCATTGTAATCTTTTGTAGAAAGTAAACTGTTCAGCACATATGCGATACCCGTGCTAACATATGGATGTTGTACCCGTGCTAACATATGGATATGATGCCAGTGCTAACATATGGATGTGATATCAGTGCTAACATATGGATGTGATATCAGTGCTAACATATGGATGTGATATCAGTGCTAACATATGGATGTGATATCAGTGCTAAGATATGGATGTGATATCAGTGCTAACATATGGATGTGATACCAGCGCTAATATATGGATGTTGTACCCGTGCTAACACACGGAGTGATGCCAGTGCTATCACATGGATATGATGTCAGTGCTAACACATGGATGTGATACCAGTGCTAAAATATGGATGTGATATCCGTGCTAACATATGGATGTTGTACACGTGCTAACATATGGATGTGATGCCAGTGCTAACATATGGATGTGATACCCGTCTAAACATATGAATGTTTTACCCGTGCTAACACATGGATGTGATGCCAATGCTAACATATGGATGCAATACCAGTACTAACATATGGATGTGATACCAGTGCTAACATATGGATGTGATGCCAGTGCTAACATATGGATGTGATACCCGTGCTAACATATGGATGTTGTACCCGTGCTAACACATGTATGTGATGCCAGTGCTAACATATGGAAGCAATATCAGTATTAAATTATGGATGTTGTACCTGTACTAACATATGGATGGGATGCCAGTGCTAACATATGGATGTTGTACTCGTGCTAACATATGGATGTAATGCCAGTGCTAACATATGGATGCGATGCTAGTGCTAACATATGGAAGCAATACCAATGCTAACATATGGATGTGATACCAGTGCTAACATATGGAGTGAACTTTGGGATTCACCCAGACTTTAGATAGGAAATTAAATGTCTTTGAAAACAAATGTCTACGTAGGATCTCAAGCATCGGCTGGAATGATTACATTTCAAGTGAACAGATAAGAGACGAATCAAAACAAGAATACGAGTCGAGCTTTATAAGAAGGCGGTGTTGGAAGTACATCGGTCATGTGCTGAGATTGAATGAAGATATACTTCCCCATCAGACATTCACGTGGAAACCATCTGGTAAAAGAAAACAAGGCAGACCAAGAGAATCGTTACGTATAACAATTAATAGGCAAAGCTCAACAATGGAAATAAGAAACACCAAAGAACTACAAGAACTAGCAGTAGATCATCAAACGTGGAGAACTATGACTTCCGCCCTATGTGACGTCTTCGGCCCGAGAGGAAAATGAATGATTCTTTTGTAAAGTAACCTTGAACTTGATCCTTCCAGCGTCGATAGACGCCATAGAGGACACCTAATGTTTCTGACATCCATCACTGTTCTGAACAAGATAAGTCTCCATCTGCCAGCTTTGCTTTCTTTTATTTAATCAGCGTTCCTTTCAGCGTCTCTCTAGATCTTTATCTTTTTCTGCTGTTTCCCTGATGTTTCCCTGATGTTTACCTAATGTTTCCCTGATGTTTACCTAATGTTTCCCTGATGTTTACCTAATGTTTCCCTGATGTTTCCCTTATAAGAGACTGTTGTGAGATTCTCTAATTGTTTCTTCTCAACACACGCCCGACATATGTCCATCTTCTCGTCCTCGTCTCGGTAGATGAGATCGCTGGTTGCATTGCTATTTCTCTTATCTCTATATTAGTCTACAATTAATTTAATTGTACACAGGATCTATTTCTTGTGAAGTGCACTACATAATATTGAAAAGCAAATTGTCAAGTCTATAAAGTGCACAACAGCTTCTTATAAAGTGCACAGAAAGTCCTTAAATAGTAAATGTATAAAAGGGGAAATTTTTTAAGCCGATATTTCATTTCTGAATCAATCTGAGAAATCACTTTTAGTTTACTTTTTTCTTGTGCGGTCGACCCGCAGTGTGTACGTTTTAGATGTATTTGCTCCTGATATATTAAAAATCTAGTCGACTTTACTAATGCTCACCTTTCTGGCTTCACACAGCGCTAATTGTGTTCTGGAAATATGTGCCTGTTAATATAATGGGCTGTCGACCGCGATCATTACCCCCACTACAGTTGCCCATAATCAAAATGCCTACTTTTTTTTGCCCACAATCAATTTCTCCACCATGGAGGTCCACAATCAATTCCCCTCTAAAGTTGCCCACAAGTAATTTTTCTGCTATAGAAGTTTACATACAATCACTTTATCCACTATGGAGGTCCACAATCAATTCCCCTCTAAAGTTGCCCACAAGTAATTTTTCTGCTATAGAAGTTTACATACAATCACTTTATCCACTATGGACGTCCACAATAAATTTATCCACTATGGAGGTCCACAATCAATTTATCCACTATGGAGGTCCACAATCAATTTATCCACTATGGAGGTCCACAATCAATTTATCCACTATGGAGGTCCACAATCAATTTCTCCACTAAAGAGGCCCACAATCAATTTTTCCACCAAAGAGGTCCACAATCAATTTATCCACTAAAGAGGTCCACAATCAATTTCTCCACTAAAGAGGTCCACAATGAATTTCCCCTCTAAAGTTG
>JAVIAB010000059.1:69648937-69733937 GCA_032433765.1 Megaustenia siamemsis
ATACAACATGTCTTTTTTTCTCTCTTTACAAACAATACACATATATTTACATACCAGGTACAATTAAAATAAAATGTGTAAATAATATTATGTTAATGTTACAGTATGGCCGCATATTAAGGCCAGAGCCGGATTAACGTAGCAGGAAAAGTAGAATATGCTACGGGACCCCGTGCTTTTAGGGGCCCCGATCCAATAAATATATACATAATTGTTTTGGAAAAACTTATCATGCTTCTCATATTGGCACTACTCTACAATTCTGTGGAGTCTTGTTTTCCAAATGTAGAAGTCGTCTTGCTGCATCTAATTGTTGCTAATGGTAACCAATTGGAGTGGAGAACGATCAATTAAAAAAAAAAAATTGAGCTTACTAAAAATGAACAAAAGAGCACCGTGGGTTAAAAGAGATTGGACAATCTCACACTAATGAGCATTGAACATAGACTTCTGGGTAATATGGATACGTCATATATCAACAGAAAATTTGCTTGTGCTAAATATAGAACAATTGATACTGAGACAATAATGTTGACTGTATTGTTACTTTTACATGAGAAGGGTCAGAGTTCAATCCCCGGATATGGCGGATTTTTGTCGAACCGACAAGGCTCCTGGTTCGTCCAGCCTCTAAAAATGGGTACCATAGATTTTTTTTTCGGAAGTAAAGGCGGACTGACGTGATACCGGCCATATGACCCAAGAATATGCCGTGGTCATAGACAAATATCGTTACTAACACCATATACTCCATATGCCTAGTAAGGCAGGGGAGGGAACTTTTACTTGAATTATTACTTTTGATGATGATAATGACTATCCAAGTTGAAAATGTATGTGTTCAAACATATTTGTATTGTTTTATTTGTTTTTTGTTTAAATACAGGGCCCCTTTCTTAACATTTCCTACAGACCCGGCACTAGCATAATCCAGCCCATATTAAAACTCGTAAACTTGTAGAGAAATACTGTGTGCAATGGCCGGCGAAATATGGGCAGCTGAAGAAACTGTTCACATGGTCAAACACCTGCCATTTAAGGTTGACCTTTTGAATTTGAATATACTAATGTTACTCATTTTATTTTAAAAAAAAAAAAAAAAAAAAAAAGAAAGTCAAAGTGCCTACGAGTGGGTTTCAAATCGTTGCTGGTTATCTCCTATAGTTCCACCGGTTAATTATAACCGTCTGCTGGTTTTTATCAACTCGTCATTATTATCCTCACTCTTTCCGAATTTTTGCCCTCGCTCTCCCCTTGGTTACATAAATTCATCCTCACAATTTCATTGGCTCCATAGACTCCTCATAGTTCTTTGGTTCCAAAAATTCGTTCTCACAGGTTCCATAAACTCACGCTCATTAATTCATTATTTTCATTAACTCACATTCATCAATTAATGAGTTTCACAAACTTACGAGCAACAGTTCATTAATTCCATTAACTCACTCTCATCAAATCATTAACTCCATAAACTCGCACTCATCAGTTCATTAACTCCACACTCTCAACTTATCAGTTCAGTAGTTCCATAACCTCTCGTTCATTACTTGGTTAGTTTTATAAATTCATGCACATTAATTCATTAATTCCATGAAATAGTCCCAATCAATTCATGACTTCTATAAATTCAAGCTAATTAATTCGTTAGTTCCTCTAATAAACCCGTTATTCCTTTGGTATCATTATTTATAGAAATATGTTTAGATAGAATAGATATGCGGAAATGGAAATACGACCCAAAAAATGAAAGAAAGAGGAAGATCTATTTCTTTCTTTCTATTTCTATCACAGATTAATTTAATCCGAGCATATCGTAAAATACCACTAATATATTCAGTAATCAAGAAAAGACGATGGTCATATGTTGGACAAGTGATGAGAAGAGATAATAACCGAATAGCAAAGCAAGCGCTCATGTGGGAAACAACAGGTAAGAGGAAAAGAGGAAGACCCAGAGAGACACTGAGAAGAACATTGATGAGAGAGGCAAGAGCAGCAGGAATCGGCTCCCTCAATGAGATAGAGCTGATTGCACAGAACAGAGACAAATGGCGAAATTTGATAAAATATCTTTTTATAGAATTGAAAACTGCTAGAACAAAAATTTAGATAAGAGAATGAGTTATTTTGGTTATTTGGTTATAGAAGGCCCCGGTATCACTGCAAACGAATTGAAATCCATAAGTGCCCAACCGCACGTGCCAGCGGAATCATCCGAATTAACATCTCATCTCCCAGACAAAGAAGAATGAGTATCTTGGTCTACGCCCTATGGGCCGACTACGGCTCGAAAGGTCAATAGATAGATAGATAGATAGATAGATAGATAGATAGATAGATAGATAGATAGATAGATAGATAGATAGATAGATAGATAGATAGATAGATAGATAGATAGATAGATAGATAGATAGCAGGCAGGCAGGCAGGCAGGCAGGCAGGCAGGCAGGCAGGCAGGCAGGCAGGCAGGCAGACAGACAGACAGACAGACAGACAGACAGACAGACAGATAGATAGATAGATAGGTATCGTAAAATAATGGAGGGTATTGTTTCTGGAAATCAGAGAAAAGGACAATCTAGAAAACAATAGAACCAAAATATCAAGAGCTTACTACAGGCAACACCCACTGGGGCAGGCAATAAAGGCAGACTACGAGAAGCGTTCAAGCTGACTGCCAAATGATCTATGCTTATGTCTGAACAAGTTATATTTTGGTGACGTATTCTTTCTTGTTTCTCTGGTGCCGAAAAGGTGTCGTGGTCATATCATTTCTTGTACTTGAGCTGCTCGAACTGTCTGAATTAGTGATTTTCCTTTGTTGTTACATGTCTCTGTCACTGCATCTATCCATCTTCTTCTTTCTCTTTCTAACTGGTACCTAAAAGGTGTCGTGGTTTATATAATTTGTCGTTCTTGAGCTGCTCGAACTGTCTGAATTAGTGATTTTCCTTTGTTGTTACATGTCTCTGTCACTGCATCTATCCATCTTCTTCTTTCTCTTTCTAACTGGTACCTAAAAGGTGTCGTGGTTTATATAATTTGTCGTTCTTGAGCTGCTCGAACTGTCTGAATTAGCGATTTTCCTTTGTTGTTACATGTCTCTGTCACTGCATCTATCCATCTTCTTCTTTCTCTTTCTAACTGGTACCTAAAAGGTGTCGTGGTTTATATAATTTGTCGTTCTTGAGCTGCTCGAACTGTCTGAATTAGCGATTTTCCTTTGTTGTTACATGTCTCTGTCACTGCATCTATCCATCTTCTTCTGGGTCTTCCTCTTGGTCTTCTTCTATGCATTCTCGAGAAGAACGCCCTTGATGGTGATTTCCCCGTTTTGGCAGCTTCGATAGCTCAGTGGTTAGTGAACTGGACTGCTAAGAACAAGAGATTAGGTTTTATACTGATCGACGGCTTCCAGGTTCACCCAGCCTTAAATGAGTTCGCGATTTTCATCTGCGAAGGAAATCGGAACGGGCGTAATACTGACTATATAACTCCAAAATATTAATCGCCGAAGATCTAAAAAAGTTATGGTCAGTAACATCACATTCCCTATACGTCGTGAGGAGTGATCGGGCTCTTTGCTCTATTTTTTACATCATCGTTTTGAGATGCATTGACAGGCATATGGACAACACGTCCAGAGATAAGATAACTGAGTATCTATACAATTACTATCTGCCATATCAACTATTTTGGGGGCCGCGATAGCTCAGTGGTAAGTGAACTAAACTACAAAGGACAAGAGGTAGGGTTCGATCCAAACCGACGGCTTCCGGGTTCACCCAGCCTTTAATGGGTACCGGGTTTTTTCTGGGAAAGTAAAGCAGCACGGGCGTAATACCGACCACATTACACCAAAATTCATGTGCCGAAGGTCTGTAAAATGTATGGTCACTAACACCATATTCCCTATTCGCCACTTGGCGTGACGTGGGTACTTTACTTTTTTTTATATCATTATTTTATATTGGTTCCAATATGGTTTTCAACGGAATATCGACCTGCTGAAATCAACCCTGAAGAAAAAAATGGAATGGGTACCAAGTTCAATGAGTCAGAGAAAGTATTAACAGCGAGAAAGAGCGATAACTGTAACACTCTCGCATTCAAATAGACCTAGTACCATCATCATTAGGTCGTATGTCCTTTGTAGAACGTGGCATTCACCACAGCCCGTCTGAAAGAATCTGTGTCTCTAGCCAGATCTCCCACAGAACGTTGCATTCACCACAGCCCGTCTGACTGAAAGAATCTCTGTCTCTAGTCAGATCTCCCACAGAACGTTCCATTCACCACAGCCCGTCTAAAAGAATCTCTGTCTCTAGCCAGATCTCCCACAGAACGTTGCATTCACCACAGCCCGTCTGAAAGAATCTCTGTCTCTAATCAGATCTCCCACAGAACGTTGCATTCACCAGAGCCCGTCTGAAAGAATCTCTGTCTCTAGCCAGATCTCCTATAGAAGGTTGCACTCACTACAGCCCGTCTGAAAGAATCTCTGTATCTAGCCAGATCTCCCACAGAACATTGCCTTCACCACAGCCCGTCTGAAAGAATCTCTGTCTCTAACCAGATCTCCCACAGAACGTTGCATTCACCACAGCCCGTCTGAAAGAATCTCTGTCTTTAGTCAGATCTCCCACAGAACGTTGCATTCACCACAGCCCGTCTGAAAGAATCTCTGTCTCTAGCCAGATCTCCCACAGAACGTTGCATTCACCATAGCCCGTCTAAAAGAATCTCTGTCTCTAGTCAGATCTCCCACAGAAAGTTACATTCACCACAGCCCGTCTGAAAGAATCTCTGTCTCTAGCCAGATCTCCCACTTTCTCTGTTGTCGTGTTCAAGTTCTCTTTGATGTCTTAAAATTACCTTCTTCTTGGTCTACCCCTGCTGCGTCGCCCAGAAACCATGCCCTCCATTATTATTTTTTTCCCAGCCTGCTGTATCTTTTGACATGGCCATAGTAAAGGGTTCAATACTTAACTCCCCTACGTCATTATATGCTATAGGACACCCATTACCTATATTTCTTTTTACCAAAGAACTGCGAATAAATAAATCGTGGTACTTTGTATATAAATTTGGTTTCTTTCCCCCTCTAATTTCAACCTCCTTCTATTAAGCAAAGAGGGAAAACCTCTCGCCCACCTGCTTGGCAAACGACAGGTTTAAATCCCTCGGCCACCGGCTCGTTACATATCCAATTCACTGAGCTTGTTCCAACAAACACACAGAAAATAAACGAATCAAACATTAGTGTATATATATTTTATATCGCACGCTTCATATTAACATATTAATTTATTGTAATGTCCTTATATATACACCATTATTTAAATATGATTAAATGTTTTAGCTATCATTAATGCACATATAATTAATTTTAAGATAATTATGGAAATAATAGTAATGGTTTCACAGAAGATAACTTATTCCAGACGCAAAAAAAATGTATATTTTAAAATTGATTTATTTTGGAATTGTTAATTTGTAGTTGGTTGATTTATTAATACACTTCGACGTGATTGTGTGTGGATGGGGGCGAGTAATCCATGTAGTTTTGAGAGTTATCTTCCCCTGCAGGAAGTAACCTTGGAATTCCGGACATAGCATCCAGAGGCATCATTTGTGAATGTGAAAGAGGGACCCCTGGGGAATGACGGCCCATGAAGTGATGGGGCCCAATTGGCATCGCTCCTGGACTCATGTTGGATCCCAGTGGGCCGTTCCCACCGGAAATGTGGGTGCTTGGTGGTGGTCCGCTAGGACCGAGTGGTCCGCTGTATGGGGACCATGGTTCAAGACTTGGCCCATCGCTTGAGACTGGGGGCCCGTGTCCTATGGGCCCTAAAGAGAGGTCAGAGTCTAGGCTGTAGTTATCTCCGGACATGCGGCCCCCAGACATGCCCCCTGCGCTGTCAAGGTCATCTAAGCTTCCTGTGGAGTGGAAGAAATGTGCGTTAACGATTTATCACATTCATAAATCAATCATTTATATCTCTCTTCACTGATAATCATTTTGTCAATCAATCCACAAGTAAAATCAATCACTCACAGTGTCAGGCAATTAGCCAATCAGAAAATAAATTTAATTATCATTAACTTGGTCAATCATTGTTTTATGATCGATTAATCCACTCATACAGTTGTCTCTCCATCAATTAATTTAATCAAGATATCGTTTTATTAATCTATCAGTCAATCATTAAATCCATTCATCTATCAATCTATTCACCTATCAATACATTCATCCATCAATCCATTCATCCATCCATCCACTCAAGCATCAATCCATTCATCCATCAATACATTCACCCATCAATCCATTCATCTATCAATCGATTCACCTATCAATCCATTCATCCATCAATCCATTCACCTATCAATCCATTCACCCATCAATCCATTCACCTATCAATCCATTCATCCATCAATCGATTCATCCATCAACAGATTCATCCATCAATCCATTAATCCATTCATCCATCAATCCATTCACCCATCAATCCATTCATCCATCAATCCATTCATCCATCAATCCATTCACCCATCAATCGATTCACCTATCAATCCATTCATACATCAATCCATTCATCCATCAATCCATTCATTCATCCATCAATCCATTCATCCATCAATCCATTCATCTATCAATCGATTCATCCATCATTCCATTCATCCATCAATCCATTCATCCATCAATCCATTTACCCATTAATCCATTCACACATCAATCCATTCACTCATCAATCCATTCACCCATCAATCCATTCACCCATCAATCCATTCATTTACCAGTCCATCAATCAATTCACCCATAAATCCATCAATCCATTCGCTAATCATTTTATTCACCCACACAAGTACGGAGCTATGGATCATCTCCGCAATACAAAGAAACAATAAATGACATGGCTTACTCAAGACAGAAACAGCTACACATAACCTACACAGCAACCAATAAACGAAAATTGAGAATAGAAAACTGAGGAGATGTCTTCAACAAAAGACTGATGCAAGGAAAAGGGGAAATATCTGGAAAATATAATAGCAGAAGAAAGTAACCACAGAGGAGATGGTTGATAACTGACTCTCACTTTGATACCGATAGGAAAGTAAGGAAAGAAAAACAAAAGAAAATGTTTGAGTGTGTGCATTATTCCAACGAATCATTTCAGAAGAAATGGTAAGTTCACAACGCAGAAAAAAAATCACAAATAGTCAAAAACTAATAAATAGTAAAGGAAAGCAACAAGAAAGGTCTCAGTCTGAACTGTAAGAAAACAGAAGTAATGGTTATATCGAAGAAACAATCATCACCATCATGCTGCATAAAAATGAATAGGATAAATCTGAAACAAGTGCGACGTTTGAAATAATTGGGCACAATAATAACATCAGATGGAAGATGCACCACAGAAATAAAAAGCAGAATAGCTCAGGCCAAAATGGCATTTCAGAAAATGAAAATATCTTATGCAACAAATCTATGTCAATAAAAATGAGAAAGAGGGTTAATCGGTGCTATATAGAACCAATTCTGACCTATGGAAGCGAATCATGGACAGTAGACAAACAAAGAAGAGACGATTAGAGACCACAGAGATGGATTTCTCAGAAGAATGTTGAAAGTTCCCTGGACAGCTAAAAAAAACCAATGAGGAAATTTTCAAAGAGGCCAACACAAAAAGGGAACTCTTAAAAAACATCAGAAAAAAAACAATCAACATTTTTCGGACACATCATGAGAAGAGGAAAGTTGGAATACTTGGTTACAGCTGGCAAAATAAAAGGAAAGAGA
Organism: Megaustenia siamemsis; assembly: GCA_032433765.1. Taxonomy (NCBI): domain Eukaryota; kingdom Metazoa; phylum Mollusca; class Gastropoda; order Stylommatophora; family Ariophantidae; genus Megaustenia; species Megaustenia siamemsis. Next base: position 69,656,745 of record JAVIAB010000059.1, read on the forward strand.
GATCGCGGACGACAAAGAGAGAAAATACTGGATAGCTTGGTGTCATGGCATGGAAAAAATCAACAACAGAACTGATACGATGCACTGTAGATAAACGATTGTGGAAGGACATGATCGCCTACGTCAACCGGTAGGGCACTTGATGATGATGAATCAAGAACAGAAGAAAACAATAGACAGGATTGAACCTGTACTCCTCGACACAACGCCTTGCCCTGAGAGACTGTGCGCTACGATACACTGCCAGGTAAGCTTTAAATATCTGGGAACAACATTATCTGAAGATGGTAAAATATATAAAGAAATAGACATACAAAGCAATATGGCAAACCAAATATTGGGACAGTTTCCGAGTGCTGTAAACATGCTTCTTTCTCTGAATTAATTCGCTGATTATCGCCTCGGAAGTTTCCCTCTATAATAATATTCATTTATTATTATTTGTCTCCAGCCTAAAACACTGGAAACTACTATTCGTGCTGTTTCGTCCTAAACGTTTGTCTGCAACGCAAGTATTCAGCCCTACCTTATCCGAGGCTCCCTTATCCGGGAGATACTTGTCTTAACAGGAAAAAATACAGATACACTATGTATTTCAGAGCTGTGATCGCGGCCTTATGTCGCGAAACTATAGGTGTTCATGAGAACACCTGCGCGAAAGACATTGCATACGAAGCTAATTTTTTAGTTAGTTGAGTGGCAGTGTTCCCTAGCGTTTGGCTTTTCGTGGCAAGGCGCTGTGCCACTGAGTACGGGTTCGATCCTGCTTTGGTCCATATTTTTTTCTGTTGTTGATTATTTGTCAATTTTTTTCCGAGTGCAGTAAACATACCTCTTCCTCTGAATTGATTCGACAGTTATAAAGACTCTTTCCCCTTCATTTTCCTTTCTGAGAGTTCATTGGTGTTATTCAAAGTCAATGCTGACCTATGGATGTGAATCATGGACAGTAGAAAAACAAATTATAAGATCACAGGTCACTGAGATGGGATTTCTCAGAAGAATGTTGAGAGTTCCATGGACAGCTATAAAGACCAACGAGGAAAACCTCAAAGAGGTCAACGAAAAAAGAGAGCCCCTAAAAAACATCAGAATGAAACAATCAACATTTTTCGGGGTCATCATGAAGAAAGAACTTGGTTCGATCTATCTATCTATTGACCTTTCGAGCCGCAGTCAGCCCAAAGGGCATACATCCAGAGACTTTTCCTTTCTTTCTAAATTTTCTTGCTAGCAGTTTTCAATCATTGCAAAGATCTTTTATCAAATCCCCCCATTTGTCTCTGTTCTGTACTAGCATCTCGATCTCATTGAGGGAGCCAATTCCTGCTGCCTTTGCCTCTCCGATCAATGTTTTTCTTAGTGTTCCTCTAGGTCGACCTTTTTTTCCCCTACCTGTTGGTACTATATGAGGGCTTGCTTTGCTATTTAGGTATCAACTCTTCTCATCACATATTCAACATATGTAATACGTGGTTCATCATCATCATGTGCCATACCGGTTGGCGTAGGCGATCATGTCCCTCCACAATCTTCTATCTACAGTGCATCGTATCAGTTCTGTTGTTGACTGTTTTCCATGTCATGACACCAAGCCATCCAGTATTTTCTCTCTTTGTCGTCCGCGATCTCTCTTTCCTTTTATTTTGCCAGTTGTAACCAAGTATTCCAACTTTTCTTTTCTCATGATGTGCCCGAAAAATGTTGATTGCTTCTTTCTGATGTTTTTTAACAGCTCCCTTTTTGTGTTGGCCTCTTTGAGAACTTCTTACTAGTACAGTCACTGCCAAGAAGGAAAGGAATGACAAACTACCTTCTTAAATTTCCTGGAATAATCATGACAAATCACAACCTTATATTTACAGCTAATGACGTTAAATACGTGATTACAACTGTCAAAATACAGGGAAAAAGAGATCGTGAACAACAAAGATAAAAGTTACTAGATAGCTTGATGTCGTGGCACGATAAACAAACAACAGAATTGACACGATGCATTGAGGACAACGATTTGGCAAATGATAATTTTCTGTCTCTCATTCTTACCATCATCGCTTCTTTCGTCAGCGCTGAGACTACTGTCTTGTTCTCCCTCTCGCTTCATCTGTCTATAGTAAGGATTCCATCTTTGCCTGCCTGCGTCCTTCTTGAGACGTTTCTCTTTCGCTCGTCGGTTTTGAAACCATACCTGATCAGAAAAATCATGACATTTATGGATTAATGTAGCGCCGAAAGTAGCCAGGGGACTCACATTTACATGGATGAACTCATTCAGCATTAACAATATGGTCTTCTTTCTATTCTTGGCCAGTGGTTTACGCGGCTTGTGGCATTTTATAGTGAGACATGTTTATTATATATGTGGTGCTGAAGTCTGGCTCATACTGTTAATCTTTGTCCACTGTCAGGTTTTCTTTGGGATTTTTTTTTTTACTTCGCTTTATTTTAAATGGGGACACAAAACGGCAGTTCTTGTCGCCAGTTTCTGCATATGCCAGTTTATGGCTTTTATCTCCTGGTAGTTTCTGCTTCTTATTTGATGTTAGTTTCTGTATCTTATTTCAATTATAGTTTCTGCCTCTTATCTGATGTTAATTTCTGTATCTTATTTCAATTATAGTTTCTGCCTCTTATCTGATGTTAGTTTCTGTATCTTATTTCAATTATAGTTTCTGCCTCTTATCTGATGTTAGTTTCTGTATCTTATTTCAATTATAGTTTCTGCCTCTTATCTGATGTTAGTTTCTGTATCTTATTTCAATTATAGTTTCTGCCTCTTATCTGATGTTAATTTCTGTATCTTATTTCAATTATAGTTTCTGCCTTTTATCTGATGTTAGTTTCTGTATCTTATATCATGACAGTTTATGTTTCTTATCTCAGTGATAGTTTCTACTTTATATCTCAATAATAGTTTCTGCTTTTCATCCCCAAAATGGTTTTTTGCCTCTTACCTCCGTGACAGTTTCTGCCTCTTATCTCCATGCCAGTGTCTACCAATTGTCTCCGTGATAATGTCTCTTCCTTTCACGTCTCGTTTAGACAACCCAAGACAGCTCCTTGTAGAGCAACTTATGACAGCCCCTTATAGAGCAATCCATGACAGCTTTAGAGCAACCCATGACAGCCCCATTGTAGAGCAACCCATGACAGCTTCTTATAGAGCAACCCATGACAGCTTTAGAGCAACCCATGACAGCCCCTTGTAGAGCAACCCATGACAGCTTCTTATAGAGCAACCCATGACAGCTTTAGAGCAACCCATGACAGCCCCTTGTAGAGCAACCCATGACAGCCTCTTATAGAGCAACCCATGACAGCTTTAGAGCAACCCATGACAGCCCCTTGTAGAGCAACCCATGACAGCTCCTTGTAGAGTAACACATGACAGCCCCTTGTAGAGCAACCCATGACAGCTCCTTGTAGAGCAACCCATGACAGCTCCTTGTAGAGCAACCCATGACAGCCCCTTGTAGAGCACATTTTTCATACTGCCTCTCCAGCAATATACTCTCGGTCCGCTCGAGTTCTCCGGCTAACCATTCCTCATATACTCCATATATTGTTCAAACATGTTCTTAGAACATAAATATGGCTCATGTTTATAATTCAACAATAACTTTGGTGAAACAGTCAAACTTTTTTTTAAAGAAAAAGCTTCAATATAACAGCTTGATATTTCAAATAAAAACGATGGTCTGTCATAATACTTTCTTCTCTTCTTCTACATTTCTGCTCCCTGTGGAGCATAGGTCTTCAGCAAACATTTTCCAAGCCGTTCTGTTTCTTGACATTCTTTTAAGATCATTCCATGTCTTCCCCATTAACTTCATCTCTGCTTCTATCTGTCTGCTCCAAGAATTCTTTGGTCTTCCTCTTTGTCTTTTCCCCTAGGGATTCCAAAAAAGGAACTGTTGTGTAATACTCTCAGTTGGCTTCCGTAGTGTGTTTCCTATTCAGCGCCATTGTCTTCACTGTATCTCTTTATCCACTGGTATTTGACTGGTACATTTCCATAATTCTATGTTAGTGATTTTGTCCTGCCATTTCCATCATTTTATTCTGCGTAAGCATCCATTAATGAAAGTCTGTATCTTCGTGACTGTCAATTTTGTTGTTCTCCATGTTTCACAGCCATATAATAGGACTGACTTAACATTGAAGTTGAACATTTTTATTTTTGTATTTAACCTAATTTCTTTGGACTTCCATATGTTTCCCAGTGCAACAAAAGCTGCTCTTGCTTCTTATATCCATATTTTGATCTGTCATAATACATTAGTATATAGCAAAGAAGGAGCCATGAACAGGCTAGAAGTAGACTCATATATATAGATGAGAAAAGAAAAGATATTTTCAGAGCACTTGCTCCACAGTTGTTTGTTTTCATCTTAAAAGTAATATTTTAGTTCGGGGTCAAGGCAAAGAAATGCATAAATATGTAAATGTGAAGTAAAGTTGATTGTAAATGAGAAATTTAAAAAAGATAGGAAAAAAGTATGATTAAAGATTTACGTAATAAATATTTTTTTAAGTTAGAATATTTTTATCAGTTAGATCATCATCATCGTGTGCCTTCTCCGCAACGAAGGTTGGCTACCATGGATCGCCATTCTACTCTGTTTCTTGCTTTGATTGTGCAGGTGTCATAGATTGACTTGACCATCTTTTGATGTTACTCGTCCATGTTAGTCTTGGTCTGCCTCTGCCTCTTTTACCTTGTATTTTTCCTTCCAATATTACTTTTAGTAGGCTGTTGTGTCTTTTAACATGCCCCAAAAATGTCATTTGTCTTGTCTTAATTGTATTTAGTAGTTCTCTTTTTATTTTCTGTTGTTTTAGAACTTCCTCGTTTGTTATCTTTTATTTCCATCCAATTCTACCTATTCTTCTATAAATCCACATTTTAAAGGTTTTAGTTTTCTGTTCTGTTTTCTTGTCTAATGTCCATGTTTCTGCTGCACCATACAGGAATATAATGTTATCAGTTAGATATGTTGGGCTAAATTTATTTATTTAGATATCTGTGTATGTGTTGTCTGTTTGTTATTTCCTGTTGAAGGCCTATTAGGCCGAAACGTCGTTCAGATTTGTGTCGTCCATTTATTACGAAAACCTTCAATCATGCCATTTTTTATTTTTTTTTATTTCTCCTCTAATATTTTATTTCTCCTCTAATATTTTATTTCTCCTCTAATATTTTGTTTCTCCTCTAATATTTTATTTCTCCTCTAATATTTTGTTTCTCCTCTAATATTTTATTTCTCCTCTAATGTTTTATTTCTCCTCTAATATTTTGTTTCTTCTCTAATATTTTATTTCTCCTCTAATATTTTGTTTCTCCTCTAATATTTTATTTCTCCTCTAATATTTTATTTCTCCTCTAATATTTTGTTTCTCCTCTAATATTTTGTTTCTCCTCTAATATTTTATTTCTCCTCTAATATTTTGTTTCTCCTCTAATATTTTGTTTCTCCTCTAATATTTTGTTTCTCCTCTAATATTTTGTTTCTTCTCTAATATTTTATTTCTCCTCTAATATTTTGTTTCTCCTCTAATATTTTATTTCTCCTCTCATATTTTATTTCTCCTCTAATATTTTATTTCTCCTCTAATATTTTATTTCTCCTCTAATATTTTGTTTCTCCTCTAATATTTTATTTCTCCTCTAATATTTTGTTTCTCCTCTAATATTTTATTTCTCCTCTAATATTTTGTTTCTCCTCTAATATTTTGTTTCTCCTCTAATATTTTGTTTCTCCTCTAATATTTTGTTTCTTCTCTAATATTTTATTTCTCCTCTAATATTTTGTTTCTCCTCTAATATTTTATTTCTCCTCTAATATTTTATTTCTCCTCTAATATTTTATTTCTCCTCTAATATTTTATTTCTCCTCTAATATTTTATTTCTCCTCTAATATTTTGTTTCTCCTCTAATATTTTATTTCTCCTCTAATATTTTGTTTCTCCTCTAATATTTTGTTTCTCCTCTAATATTTTATTTCTCCTCTAATATTTTGTTTCTCCTCTAATATTTTATTTCTCCTCTAATATTTTGTTTCTTCTCTAATATTTTGTTTCTTCTCTAATATTTTATTTCTCCTCTAATATTTTGTTTCTCCTCTAATATTTTATTTCTCCTCTAATATTTTATTTCTCATCTAATATTTTATTTCTCATCTTGGAAAGTGTACAGCCTATGTGGATAAACCTAGTACACACCACTCATTCTTAAAACTGATATTTAATGGAAGTGGTTTCAATTTGAGACATCAGACACACACAAAAAAAAACGTACATTTGTAGCCAAAGTCAATATTTATTTAACAACGATGATTTTACTAGTTAACTCACATAACACCAAGATCAATAACTGGCAAATTTGTGAATAACAAGGGGCGTCCGATTTTCTGTGTTTAACTACACAAGTTTGAACATGTTTATGGTACAGCGTCTTCGAATCACTTGGAGTGAATAATAGAAGAGGTGTGTGTGATTTATATTGCCAGGAAGACGAGAGTGAGCAATTCAACTAAAGTATGTGTGATATACAACTGTGGCCCGCGTATTTATGATTGTGAATTGTTTCTGTTTGTTCCCAGTGTTTATGTTGTACGTAGAAAGAAAGGAAGAGAAGGAAAGAAAGTAAGATAAATAGAAAGAAAGAAAGAAAAAAAGAAAAAAAAAGAACGAAAGGGAAAGAAAGTAAGATAAATAGAGAGAAGGAAAGAAAGAACGAGAAGGACAGAAAGAAAGATAAATAGAAAGAAAGAAAGAAAGAAAGAAAAGGAAAGAAAGTAAGATAAATAGAGAGAATTAAAGAAAAAATGAGAAGGAAAGAAAGAAAGAAAGAAAGAAAGACAGAAAGAAAGAAAGAAAAATAATAGAAAAAGAAAGAAATAACGTGAAGGAAGGGTAGTAAGATAAATAGAAAAGAAATAGCGATAAAAAGAAAGAACGAAAGAAAGAAAGAGAAGAAAAGAAGGAAGGAAGAAAAGAAAGAAAGAAAGAATGGAAGGAAGGAAGAAAAGAAAGAAAGAAAGAAAGGACGAAAGAAAGAAAGAAAGAAAGAAAGAAAGAAAGAAAGAAAGAAAGAAAGAAAGAAAGAAAGAAAGAAAGAAAGAAAGAAAGAAAGAAAGAAGGAAGAAAGAAAGAAAGAAAGAAAGAAAAAGAAAGAAAGAAAGAAAGAAAGAAAGAAAGAAAGAAAGAAAGAAAGAAAGAAAGAAAGAACGTTTAACCACAACAAAAATAAAGACACCGCTACAATCCCCCTCCGGCCGCCATTTTCATCCCCGAAAGCTGATCGATCTACCTGTCCTGTTATTCTCACCTGTACGACCCGCATGTCCAAGCCTGTCTCGGCACTCAGCTGTTCTCTCACGTGACGGGCTGGTTTGTTGCTCTCGTTGTAGGCTCGTTTAAGGGCCTCTAGTTGTTTAGCTGTAATTGTGGTTCTTGGCCGCTTGCTTGACGAGTCCATCTCGTATTCTTGAATGCAAAGATAAAACAAATAAAATCTCACTGTCTCAATACGTTTGTTCTTCTTAATAAGGAAACAACAAATAAAGAAAGTGAGTTTGTCCGGTTTAATTATTAATTATCAAAGAATGATATTAAGCAATCTCCCTAGTCTGTTTTTCATCTACTTCTTCATCTTTTTTTCTTCTTCATCTTTTTTCCTTATTCATCTTCTTTTCCTTCTTCTTCATCTTTTTCTTCTTCGTCTTTTTTTCTTCTTTATCTTATTTTCATCTTATTTTTCTTCCTCTTCATCATCTTTTTCTTCTTCGTCTTCTTTTCTTCTTCATCTTTATCTTAACCATCCTCTTTTTTCTTCTTTATCTTCTTTTTCATCTTCTTTATATTCTTCTCCATTATCTTTTTCTTCTTTGTCTTCTTTTTTCTTCTTCATCTTTTCTTCTTCTTAATCCTTTTTTTCTTCTTCATCTTCTTTTTCTTCCTCTTTTCTTCTTCATCTTCTTTTGCTTCTTCATCATCTTTTCTTCTTCAGCTTTTTCTTCTTCATTTACTTTTTCTTCTGCTTTTTCCTCTTCATCATATTTTCTTCTTCATCATCTTTTTCTTCTTCTTCATTTTTCTTCTTCTTTTTTCTTCTTCATGTTCTTTTCTTCTTAATCTTTTCTTCTTCTTCTTCCTTTTCTTCTTCAACTTCTTTTTTCTTCTTCATCACCTTCTTCTTCTTCAACTTTTTTTCTTCATCATCTTTTTCTTCTCCTTCTCTTTCCTTTTCTTCTTCATCTTCTTTTCTTCTTCATCATCTTTTTCTTCTTCATCTTTTTTGTTCATCTTCTTCTTATTATTATCTCCCCCCCCCCTTTTTTTTCCTCTTCTTCCTCGCCTTACGCTTCTTCTCCTTTTTCTTCCTCATCCTTCTCGTCCTCCTCTATTTCTTCTGCCTCTTCTTCATTTTTTTTCTCTTCTTCATTTTTCCACTTTTCTTCCTCGTTTTCTTCTACCTCTTCGTCTTCTTTTCTCCTCCTCTTCTTCCTCCGCCTTCTTCTCCTCTTCTTCCTCCTCTTTTTCTTCCTCCTCCTTCTCCACCTTCTCCTCCTCCTCCTCTTCATCTTCTTCTTCCTCCTCTACTACTTCTTTTTCTTCTTCAATTCTTTTGATTATGCGAACTCGATTCATTGTCCTGGTACATGATGAAGGAGTAGGAACAACATCATGACTTGACTGAGTTGGTTGCATAGTTGATACTTGTAGACGTCTGTGGTCCCGATTTTTCCTGCGCCGTGACTGACACACTTCGCCCTAGGCAGGTTCCGTAATGGTGTAAACGATGGAGTTGTCCTTGCTGGATATCAACCAGATATCAACTAGATATCAACCAGATATGAACTAGATATCAACCAGATATCAACCAGATATCAACCAGATATCAACTAGATATCAACCAGATATCAACCAGATATAAACTAGATATCAACCAGATATCAACCAGATATCAACCAGATATCAACTAGATATCAACCAGATATCAACTAGATATCAACCAGATATCAACCAGATATCAACCAGATATCAACCAGATATCAACTAGATATCAACCAGGGCTGTTTATTTAACCCACCGTGCCTTCGAACAAATATTATGATATTCAGCAATTTCCCAGATGTTCTACAGAACTTCGACATTCACATTTGTTCTACTAGGAAATACACTCTATCTACTACTATTTGTTCTAGTACACACTCTCACTTCATGACACTCTGTAACGTTTTACCTCTAATTTAGACGCAAACTAACATTCAAATGTACCGGAATGACAAGAAGTAATTTTAATGCCATGAAAAAATCATTATTATTATTATTATTATCATTATTATTATTATCATTATTATTGTTATTATCATTATTATTATTATTATTATTATCATTATTATTGTTATTATCATTATTATTATCATTATTATTATTATTATCATCATTATTATTGTTATTATCATCATCATTATTATTATTATTATCATCATCATCATTATTATTATTATCATCATTATTATTATCATCATTATTATTATCATTATTATTGTTATTATCATCATTATTATTATCATTAGTATTATTATTATTATTATCATTATTATTATTATCATCATCATTATTATTATTATTATTATCATTATTATTATTATCAGTATTATTATCATTATTATTATTATCATTATTATTATTATTATCATTATCATCAACAGTACTATTTTTTTCTGGCGGTACGCAGTACCGGCACATTTTTAATATTAAAATTCAAAGTTCTTCCTCTTCCTCCTCCTCTTCTCCTTCTTACCCTTCTTCCTCTTTCTTCTCAATTGCCTTTCAGCGTCGAGGGGAGATATAATTTGCGGTCTTTTGCACTTCTGTTCGCCTCTGCTGCTGTTATGTTTCCTACTGCTTCTAATATTCCGTTAATCCATTTTTTCGTGGTCGACCCTTCGGTCTGGTGTCTTTCGCAAAATTTTATTGAAGGCTCGTTGTGTTGTGTTTTGATCTTTTTGCCTCGTCACGTGGCCAAACCATTTTATCTGTTGTTTATTTATATATTCTATGGCGGGAGTTACTCCTAGCCTTTTCCTCAGTTCTTCAATTCTGATCATATCTCTCAGACTGTTTCCTGCCATTTGCCTAACACACATCATCTCAGTAGAGGTTATTTTTCTTAAATTTTCTTGAATCTAGGGTCCAGGGGCTGCATTGGGAGCATAACGTTGGGATGAAGATTGCATTGTAGAGTGCCCGTTTTGCCTCTAGAGTTATTTCCTTGTTGGACAATAGTAGTGATAGTTATCCAATGATTTGACAAGCTTTGTTGCATCTTGAGTCTATTTCTGCTGTTTGTGAATTGTAACTTATCACTAGACTTCCTAGGTATTTGAATTCCTCTACTTGTTTTAGTTGTCTGCAGTCTATAGTTATGTTGATGTTCTGTTTTCCAATTTTTAACATTGGAAAACAGAACAGTGTATTGACAGAAAGATATACTTCCAGGTTTTTGTGAATATCTTCAGGAAAATCAATTCCCAGACATACAACTTCCTCTAAAGCGCATTTTGGACACAACTGTAGTATCTTCCGGTGAATGTGAAAAAGATTCCGCTCAGATGAAGCTTATAGTGAATTCATCTAGGTCTTGTCTACTTGTACGGACAACCTCTACACTGATGTTCATCAGGAAAGTGGGTCTTCGTCTCACCAAATTTCATTACTTGCCTCATATGTTAATTCATGGCAACGCCAAGGTCTTCATTCTGCAGTTTATACCAAGAACCGATGTAAAGACGACACGAGTATATAGGAGGATATGTTTAAAGTGTAGTAGTAGATATAATAAGCAGCTTTCCAAAAAATGAGGAAGATACTACGCAATCCATTTTTGACAATAGAAACAAGAAAAAGAGTTCTTAAATGTTACGTAGAGCCAGTCTTAACATATGGATGTAAATCATGGTTAATATGACAACAGACAAGAAAATCACTGGAGTCTGTAGAAATGTGGTTTTACAGAAGAATGTTGAGAATACCATGGACAGCAAAGAAGAGTAATGAAAACGTTCTGAAAGAGGCCAAAGCAAAAAGAGAGCTAATTTTCAATATTAAGAAGAAACAATCATCATTTTTTGGCCATGTAATGAGAAGAGAACTGGAATATATTGTAACAAGTGGGAAAATTGAGGGACGAAGAGATAGAGGGAAGCAAAGAGAAAAAATACCAGGCAGCTTAAGAGAATGTCTTAGCAGTAGGTCAACAACAGAAATAATAAATAACTGTCGAGATCGAAAGTTGTGGAGAGACATGATCATCTACGCCAGCAGGCCCGGTACTTGATGATGATGAGTTGATATAATAACATCTTCATTGTGAGTAACGTTTTACAAAGCACTAATTGTTGTTGTTACTAATATTATTTACTGTACACAGAATGAAACTCAACAAATCTCTACCTCTAGCTTTTGCAGCTTCGTAGTCCGTCTTGCACACCAACTTTCTGTCCTCCATCAGGTAAAATTCATCGCCTGTGTTCAGCTGCCGTGCACACATCAAACATGCAAAACAGTCCAAGTGATACACGTTCTCTTGAGCGCGTCGCACGACTTCTGTTGGTGGGATGCCCTTGTCGCAGCTTGCACATTTCGTGCCGAATCGCCTGTGGAAGACAGCAAACAATACACGGCTGGTGATACCAGTAGAGGTCGCTGTAGGCGCAAAAATATGAGGATTGGGGTAGGAGGAAAATTAAAGATGGGCTACAGCTTGTAAGACGTCAAATGAGTGGTAGCAAAAGAATAGAAGAGGAATACCCTAACAATGAAAGAGTGGTAGCCAATGCATAGAAGAGAAGTAGTCAAATAATGGAAGAGTTGTAGGCAAACAATGGATGAGCTGTAGACAAACAATGGAAGAGTTGTAGACAAATAATGGAAGTTGTAGACAAACAATTGAAGAGTTGTAGACAAACAATGGAAGAGTTGTAGAGAGAGTTGTAGACAAACAAAGAGTTGTAGACAAACAATGGAGTTGTAGACAAACAATTGAAGAGTTGTAGACAAACAATTGAAGAGTTGTAGACAACAATGGAAGAGTGTAGAAAACAATTGAAGAGTTGTAGACAAACAATGGAAGAGTTGTAGACAATGGAAGAGTTGTAGACAAACAATGGAGAGTTGTAGACAATCAATGGAAGAGTTGTAGAAAAACAGTTTAAGAGTTGTAGCCAAGCAATGGAAAATTAGAAGTGAAATTCGCAAAATGTTGGGTATGAATGAAACAGTTACAATAAGAAAATTAAAAATATCGCTGAAAAAGAACAACAGTATTGAAATATCAAAGTCTACATTATGGAGGAATGTGAGAGCTGCAGGCTTTACATTCAGAAAGTATTCCAATGGACGAAACATCATCTGTGAGAAGCCACATATAGTAGTCATGAGAAGCAAGTACTTACGTGAAGTAAAAGAGGTGCGCAAGCAAGGTTATGATATTGTGTACTTGGATGAAACATGGATCAATGCTCACCACACTAACCAAAGGGAATGGCAGTCATCAGATGGAAAGATTAAGAGATTAATACCTAGCAGCAAAGGACAGCGCTTGATAATTGCTCATGCAGGTAGTCGACAACAGGGACTAATACAGAATGCAGAGCTCATTTTTCTTTCAAAATCCATAGACAATCGGGATTATCACTCTGAGATGAATGGTCACATATTTAGACATTGGATTGAAAATTCTGTTCTCCCATCACTAGATCGACCATCTTGCCTAATAATGGACAATGCAGAGTACCACAACATTGTTGCACTTGAAGATAAAGTCCCGACGTCATCCAGTACAAAAGATGCTATTAAGATATGGCTCACAAAGGAGCACATACAATTTAATAACATGTACTTAAAACCTGAATTACTATCTCTAGTAAAGCAAAAACAGAGGACAAAGATTTTTCAAATAGATAAGATTATCCAAGAGCACGGTCATATAAGTTTGAGGCTGCCACCTTACCATGCTCATTTAAATCCAATAGAACTAATCTGGGCAAAATTAAAAGGACAAGTGGCAGATGAAAATACAACATTCAAAATATGCGATGTAAAGACTCTTGCTAATCTCGCTTTATTAAATATAGACAAAGATTATTGGGCTAAATGTGAAGACCACGTCTTAAAACAGGAAGAGGAATATTGGAAAAATGATGGTTTGTGGAATGTTCAACCCCAAACAGTTATTAATCTTTTAGACTCGTCTGATTCAGAATGAAAGTATATAGCCCCCACAATGTTGGCCCCTATATTACCTTAAATTATTTCAACAAACGGTCCTTTTCAGGACCACACAACTATGAAAATTGGACATACAGGTATACCTTGATATTATTATCGTCCGTCCTCGAACTGAGCAGACAATAATTCTCCTGGTGTTTTGTTTTATCCAGTTATTTCCCCATTACGGCCACGCCTTTACCTAGTGAAAATTAATCGTAGACCAGCAACTACGGTAATTTCTATTCTTTAGGGCTTCACAATTTACAATTTTGACAAACATCAAAGAAATATCGCCGCTTTAAGAAAACTGCAGCTGCAAGATATTTGTTAAATATACATTTAAAGGGTCTTTTGCATTCTAATAACATTTGGAAAATTTCAAAAGTATTTAACAAACGGTTAGAGAGTAATAGCGTTTTGAAGTTGGGCATATGTTTTGAAACGAGCTATAGTAGCCAAACAATGGAAGGGTAGTAGCCAAACAATGGAAGGGTAGTAGCCAAACAGTGGAAGTGTAGTAGCCAAATAATGGAAGAGTAGTAGCCAAACAATTAAAGAGTAGTAGCCAAACAGTGGAAGAGTAGTAGCCAAACAATAGAAAAGTAGTAGCCAAACAATGGAAGAGTAGTAGCGAAACAATGGAAGAATAGTATCCAAACAATGGAACAAATAAATGAAGAGTTGTAGCCAAACAGTTTAATAGTTGTAGCCAAACAATAGACGAATAGTAGCTAAACAATGGAACTGTAGCACCTAAACAATGGAAATGTAGCTCCTAAACAATGGAAGTGTAGCACCTAAACAAAAGAAGTGTAGCACCTAAACAATAGAAGTGTAGCACCTAAACAATAGAAGTGTAGCACCTAAACAGTGGAAGTGTAGCACCTAAACAATAGAAGTGTAGCACCTAAACAATAGAAGTGTAGCACATAAACAATAGAAGTGTAGCACCTAAACAATGGAAGTGTAGCACCTAAACAATGGAAGTGTAGCACCTAAACAATGGAAGTGTAGCACCTAAACAATGGAAGTGTAGCACCTAAACAATGGTAGTGTAGCACCTAAACAATGGAAGTGTAGCACCTAAACAATGGAAGTGTAGCACCTAAACAATGGAAGTGTAGCACCTAAACAATGGAAGTGTAGCACCTAGACAATAGAAATGTAGCACCTAAACAATGGAAGTGTAGCACCTAAACAATGGAAGTGTAGCACCTAAACAATGGAGGACTATGATGATGGTGATAACAGTAATAGTTCTGGGTTGACGAAAGCAATCTACTCTTCATTTCAAGAAACGATGGGTTGTGTTGTAATGGCTGTATTTTATCCTTGGGTCTGCTAAAAGCCTCCAAAGGGGGAGCTAGAATGGTGCCCACTCCGGGTTTCTCCCAACCAGCAGGAACCATTACACGTCCATACAGTCCTAAATTATCAAACTAGACTAACAGTCCTATTGTAGCACACGGTCTAAATTAACAGTTACATGAAACGAGTGGAGTGATCTGATGTAGCAACAACACATTCATAATGCAATTAGCATTGCCAGACTATTGGTTACATGATACCACTATAGACCAATCAGAAATCGAAGCATACACAAAAAGCGCCATTCAAAACAACCTTGAACCCAACGTTGTACTATCAATGTTTATAGCTAGATCTTACAACAGTTATTCTGAGAAACAGCATTGAACTGGATTGTGTTAGACGCATGATGGGAGTCAGCCTGATATAGGCCCTATACAGAAATTTAGAAATAAAGAAAAAGGGTTATCTCTTTCTTCTTCTTCTTCCTCTTGTTGTTCTTCCTCTTCTTTTTTCTTCATCTTTCTTCTTCATCTTTCTTTTTCTTCCTCTTCTGCTTCTTCTTCTCCTTTTTTTTTTCTTCTTCTGTTTTGTTTCTTCTTCATGTTCTACTCTTTCTTCTGCCTCTTCTTCAACCCACAACACTTATCGTCGTTGGGCCACCACTGACAAACGTCTTCATAAATCTCTACCTTCGGTATTTCTTTGAGATTCTGCTAAGTCTAGGCTTGTTCATTCTTTGAGATTCTGCTAAGTCTAGGCTTGTTTATTCTTTGAGATTCTGCTAAGTCTAGGCTTGTTCATTCTTTGAGATTCTGCTAAGTCTAGGATTGTTTATTCTTTGAGATTCTGCTAAGTCTAGGCTTGTTTATTCTTTGAGATTCTGCTAAGTCTAGGCTTGTTCATTCTTTGAGATTCTGCTAAGTCTAGGCTTGTTTATTCTTTGAGATTCTGCTAAGTCTAGGCTTGTTTATTCTTTGAGATTCTGCTAAGTCTAGGCTTGTTCATTCTTTGAGATTCTGCTAAGTCTAGGCTTGTTCATTCTTTGAGATTCTGCTAAGTCTAGGCTTGTTTATTCTTTGAGATTCTGCTAAGTCTAGGCTTGTTCATTCTTTGAGATTCTGCTAAGTCTAGGCTTGTTTATTCTTTGAGATTCTGCTAAGTCTAGGCTTGTTTATTCTTTGAGATTCTGCTAAGTCTAGGCTTGTTCATTCTTTGAGATTCTGCTAAGTCTAGGCTTGTTCATTCTTTGAGATTCTGCTAAGTCTAGGCTTGTTTATTCTTTGAGATTCTGCTAAGTCTAGGCTTGTTCATTCTTTGAGATTCTGCTAAGTCTAGGCTTGTTCATTCTTTGAGATTCTGCTAAGTCTAGGCTTGTTTATTCTTTGAGATTCTGCTAAGTCTAGGCTTGTTCATTCTTTGAGATTCTGCTAAGTCTAGGCTTGTTCATTCTTTGAGATTTTGCTAAGTCTAGGCTTGTTCATTCTTTGAGAATCTGCTCAATCTAGGCATGTTCATTCTTTGAGATTCTGCCAAGCCAAGGGTTGTTCAATCCAATCTCTTTCTCTGTTTATGTCTCCTTCTTTCTCCTTTCACACTTCCATATAGAATGGTCTTTGGTAAACCAGACAATCGAGGTACGCAGCCAAATCATTTGTTTTTTTTTTTAAGCCTTTATTCACAATAGCCAAAAGATCATTAGATATTCCGACCTTCTGTTGTATCCTATTGCTAACATTTTCGTTCTAGAAATTATCTATAGGGTGTCTCAGTGGCTGAGTGGTTAGTGTGCTCGCTTTCTGATCAAGGATCCAGGGTCAATCCCCAGAAGTGGCAGATTATTTTTCGGACGGACAAGGACCCCCTGACGTTCACCCAGTCTAAAAATGGGTACCAGAGATTTTTTCTAGTAAGTGATATCGACTACATCACCCAAAAATTTCCCGTTGTCACAGAAAAAAATGATCACTAACAACATATTACCCATACACCTTGCAAGGCGGGGAGGTAACCTTTACTTTAATTATTACATTTTATTTACAATTACAGTAAAAGACATACAGGACTTTTCCCCGTTGTTGAATATACACAGAAATATGATATGGCTTGGTTTCACCGCTTGACAAAGTAGAAACTGTTAAAAACAACCCGCAGATTTGTTGATAAAAACTACAAAACAAGAAGATATAGATATTCTGATTATTTACGATGAATAATGATATCGTTTGAAGAAGGATGCAAGTTACAAGCATGTCGTAAGAGGCGACTAAGGGGGTTAATCGATGGATTGACAAGCTGTCATTGTAAAAAGTATTGTTATGGAAACAGAGCCATAGTTTTTAGAAGCACTGATCTCTCCAATATGTGCCACTTTGGCACGCAAGGTTTCTGTTTTTGAGATTATGGTTCTGCCCTATGTGCCGTCTTCGGCTCGAAAGGATAATAGATAGATAGATAGATAGACAGACAGACAGACAGACAGACAGACAGACAGACAGACAGACAGACATACAGACAGACAGGCAGGCAGGCAGGCAGGCAGGCAGACAGACAGACAGGCAGGCAGGCAGACAGACAGACAGACAGACAGACAGACAGACAGACAGACAGACAGACAGACAGACAGACAGACAGACAGACAGACAGACAGACAGACAGACAGACAGACAGACAGACAGACAGATAGATAGATAGATAGATAGATAGATAGATAGATAGATAGATAGATAGATAGATAGATAGATAGATAGATAGATAGATAGATAGATAGATAGATAGATAGATAGATAGATAGATAGATAGATAGATAGATAGATAGATAGATAGATAGATAGATAGATAGATAGATAGATAGATAGATAGATAGATAGATAGATAGATAGATAGATAGATAGATAGATAGATAGATAGATAGATAGATAGATAGATAGATAGATAGATAGATAGATAGATAGATAGATAGATAGATAGATAGATAGATAGATAGATAGATAGATAGATAGATAGATAGATAGATAGATAGATAGATAGATAGATAGATAGATAGATAGATAGATAGATAGATAGATAGATAGATAGATAGATAGATAGATAGATAGATAGATAGATAGATAGATAGATAGATAGATAGATAGATGAAGAAGGGCAGTTTTGCTGCGTTCAATTTCGTTGCGGTTGCGCCTTGTGACTTTTGGCATGTGATGTAACTGCTATTATGTGGTCTGCAGCCCCCATCTCTTTGTTTGGATCCTTCAGTGCGATGGGATATTAACTTAGATGATTCCAATGGCACGGACAGTTGAGCAGTTACGGATTTTCATTCGTTTGCAGTGATATGAACAACAGACTGGGTGCCTTATCTGGCAGAGCATAATTTTTGGAATATAATAAAAAATTTGCAAACGTTATAACCGAAAAGACGATCGACACAGCAACTTATCTCTTTTATCTATTGCTGAATTGTAAAAGAGGATGAAAGCATCTATAAGATAATGTAGATAAAAAAAAGGAGACAGATTGAACGGCAGGATAAGCTAATGTTTTCATGTTTTTGTTTGATGAACGAGTGGCAAGGCAAACTGTCGGTGGATAGAAAGACGCATGTTGGAAAACAGACAGATGGGTTCCTTAAGAGTTTTCTATTTTTTTTTCTCGCTTTGAATTTTTAAAATGTCATATATTTATCATTATCATCATGTGACATACCGCCTGGCGGCGGCGATCATGACCTTTCACATTTCTCTGTCTTCAGTGCATCGTATCAATTCTGTTGTTAACTGTATCGTGCCACGACACCAGGTCATCTAGTATCTTTCATTTTTATCACCCGCGATCTCTCTTTAATAACAGCAGGGCTGAAACTAAGAATAGCAAAATTTACATCTTCTCAATATTCCTGTATGGTGCATTAGACTAGACATGGACATTAGACTAGAAAACAGGACAGAAAATTGAAGCCTTTGAAATGTGGATTTACAGAAGAATAGGTAAAACTGGATAGAAAGAAAAGAAAACAAACGATGAAGTTTTAAAACAACTAAAAATAAAAAGAGAACTACTAAATACAATTAAGACAAGACACAATTTAGTACATCCTTAATTAATTGGTAGTTTTTTTTCAGAAAAAAAAATAAAGAAGAAAAAAAAAGAAGAAAGAATGGAAAAAAGAAAAGAAGAAAGAAATGAAGAGAAAAGAAAGAAAGAAAGTGATATTGTCATTATATACTTTAACCATATAGCCGAAAAATGTACTATATGCCTAAAAGAGATACATCTAGATGACATGGACATACGACTAATATGTAATCTATACTGGGAGCAAACAGCAATAATAAAATATAACAAAGAGAACTCTATAAACAATGATATAAAAAGAGGAGTAGGACAGGGATGCATCCTATCACAAAGCTTGTTCAATCTATACACTGAGCAAATCTTTAAAAACATCTCAGAGATGCCAGGCCTACAAATTAATGGAAAGATAATTAATAACCTAAGATATGCTGACGATACTGTACTACTAGCAGAAAATCCTAAAGATCTACAACAATTACTTAATTAAATAAACACGACAAGCAAAAAATATGGACTAGATATGAATGTCAAAAAGACTAAAACTGTGATCATAAACAAAGAAAATACTCAAAACCCACAAATGGATATCAAAATTGAAGGAATAGACCTGGAGACAGTTCAGAGATACAACTACCTTGGACATACTATAACCAGTGATGGAAAATGTAACATTGAAATAAACAAAACAATAGGAATGGCAAAAAGTAATTTTAATGTCATGAAGAACATACTAACACCAAAACAATTAACACCAGGACTAAAACTAAGAATAGCAAAATGTTACATCTTCTCAATATTCCTATATGGCGCAGAAACATGGACATTAGACAAGAAAACAGAACAGATAATTTAAGCCTTTGAAATGTGGATATATAGAAGAATAGGTAGAATTGGATGGAAGGAAAAGAAAACAAACGATGAAGTCTTAAACAACTAAAATGAAAAGAGAACTACTAAACACAATTCAAACAAGAGAAATGCGATTTTTGGGCCATGTTAAAAGACACAACAGCCTACTAAAAGTAATCCTGAAGGGGAAAATACAAGGTAACAGAGGCAGAGGAAGACTAAGACTAACATGGACGAGTAACATCAAAAGATGGACAAATCAGCCTATGACAACCTGCACCATCAAAGCAAGAGACAGAGCAGAATGGCGCTCCATGGTAGCCAACCTTCGTTGCGGAGATGGCACTCAATGATGATAATGATGATAGCCGAAAAGAGGAGAAAGAGTGGTTATAAAGGAAGGTAAGAAAGAAAGAAAGAAAGAAAGAAAGACAAACAGACAGACAAACAGACAGACATACAGGACAGACAGAAGGAAAGAAAAATGGCTATATTGTTAGCCTGAACACCAAACATATGACCGAACCAATATCTGTAACAAATGATGAAGTATGTAACACAGTTACAAGTAGAAAGAGCATCCCCAAACAAGACAAGAGGACAACTTGTCCCGCGACACATCAGAGCCGTGCAAACCGCGCAGCGCCGCATCTGTAAACATAGATAGCATCGTTCTATTTACTAATGGGAGTAAAAGCACTACTTTCTCATTAACATACTCGATGGCCCCACTTCTGATGAACAAAAAACGCAAATCCCCCAGGGGGCGCACCACAGAACATTTTATGATTGCCATCCCTGGGGGGCTGGAAATAAAACTATCGAAGGAATCAAGAGACGCGCCATTTTGAATCGTCCATCTTTGACCTTCGATAAAACAGGAAGCCGGAATGGAAATTATTTTGAGTGCGCATGACAAGAAAACGATGATTGACATTGACACGAAACGTCATCACTGGTGCAGATACGGTGTCCGGGATAAAAAGCAGGCCAGCCGTTAAAACAATTTTGTCCCCGTTATTTTGTTTTCGATCTTGTAGCTTCCTGCACTGCCCACATTTATCGTGGAGGAGTTTTTCCAGACGGCTGCATTGTTTGTAGATGAATTCCCTCCTCGCTTTTAACGTCAGAAATAGCGCCATCTTCATCATCGGCAATATCATTGCCATTATTATCACCATCGCCATCATTGTCATTATATTCTTCACGTTTGCGTGCTTTGCTGAGGCTGCAGGGGAGACCATAAAGCTTCATAGCTTTGTGCTGTATATCAGTAATTGTGTATTTGTTTAATTTCGCGCCACGATATTACACCGTCTTTGTCTTTCTTTATTTCTTTCCTTGCTCTATTTCTTTCTTTCTTTCTTTCAATTTCTTTCTTTATTTCTTTCTTTCTTCTTTCTTCCTTTCTTTCTTTCTTTTTTATTTCTTTTCTTTTATCTTTTCTTTCTTTCTTCGTTTCTGTTTTTTCTATTTCTTTCTTTCTTCTTTCTTTCAACCTTTCTTTCTTCTTTATTTCATCCTTTCTTTCTCTTTCTTTCTTCCTTTCTTTTTACCTCCCTTTCTTTTTTCTTTCTTTCTTCTTTTCTTCTTTCTTTATTTCTAACTTTCTTCTTTTTCTCTCCTTCTTTATATCTATTTCTCTGTCTGCCTGCCTGTCTATTTGTATGTCTAAACAAAAGTAAATATGACAGACTGTATGCTGTGAGCATTAACAACAGAATCAGAAAGTTTAAAGAAATTAAAGAAATTAAAGAAAAGTCAACACAGACTGCAATAAATTAGTGCACAGAGAATGGTAGCCATTGGACTGAAAAAAGATACAGAAAAAAAGAGGACAAATACTGACAAAGAAACATGAAGACTATTGAAACAATAATAAATGCTATTAAACGGATTTAAGATATGATGGGGCTAGTACTTTTACATGCAGTTGTTATTAAGGGGAGCGGGTGACCGAGTCAATAGTATGTTGGGCTCCAAACCAAGAGACGTGGATTCGAATCCCAGTAGCGTTAATAGTTTGTTTTTCTCTATCCGGGTGGCTCCAAAAAATGCCAGTTGTCTTTGTCTAATTGTGTTTACTTTATTTATTTATTTGCTTGCTTACGTTCACCCGATGACTAATTTATTCTAGAGTATTCGTAGACTCAAGTCAGCCTATGGCAATCTGCACCATCAAAGCAAGAGACAGAGTGGAATGGCGCTCCATGGTAGCCAACCTTCGATACGGAGAGGGCACTCGATGATGATGATTCTTCTTAGACTGTAGAATTCCTCTTCGTTGTCCGCCCTTAAAAGGACGTTAAGTTGACGTGTCTGCGTTGTGTTGTGGTTTGCAGTATAACTGTTATATTCGCGCCTTTCGGCCCAACACATCCGACTTCAGCACGATTTATTTATTTTATTTTTTTACATTTTCAGCTTATTCGGAATTTTATTGTTTGCCCTTTTTTCTTCCGCCCAATTCTCCCCCTTTTCCTACAGATCAACATTTCAAAGGTTTTCAATTTTCCGCTGTTTTCTTATTTAATGTCCATGTTTATTCACCATACAGGAATGTTGAGTAAATATAGAATTTTGCTATTCGTGGTTTTAGTTCTGATGTTATCTGCAATGATGGGATTATATTTTTTATGTTAAAATTTGTTTTTGCCATTTCTATTCTTTTGTAAAAAAAAAATGAGGAAGATACTATGCAATCTATTTTTGACAATAGAAACAAGAAAAAGAGTTCTTAAATGTTATGTAGAGCCAGTCTTAACATATGGATGTGAATAATGGACAATCGGACAACAGACGAGAAAATCACTGGAGTCTGTAGAAATGAGGTTTTACAGAAGAATGTTGAGAATACCATGGACAGCTAAGAAGAGTAACGAAAACGTTCTGAAATAGATCAAAGCAAAAAGTGAGCTAATTTCCAATATTAGGAAGAAACAATGATCATTTTTTGGCCATGTAATGAGAAAAGAACAATTGGAATATATTGTAACAAGTGGGAAAATTGAGGGACGAAGAGATAAGAGGAAAGCAAAGAGAAAAGATACCTGACAACTTAAAGAGAATGGCTTGGCAGAAGGTCAACAACAGAAATGATAAATAACTGTCGAGATCAAAAGTTGTGGAGAGACATGATCACCTACGTCAGCAGGCCCGGTACTTGATAATGATGATGAAGATTGTTGTGTTTATTTCTGTCTTACAATTTCTATCATTTGTTATGTGTCCATGATGGCCCTATTCTTGAACTCTTTCTATGTATTTTTCCGTCTTCTTTAATATTTCCTTGCATATTTCGTTCCCTTTCTCTGTTAATGATCTCAGTTTTAGTCTTTTCAAATATTTCTTTCCAACACAACTTACACTAGAGTGGACAAATCTATCGTTGACTGCTGGCCGCCCACTTGCCAGGTGTACGGACACAGAAACAAAGGCACAGGACGAGCCAAACTCTTTAATTTATGGCCTCAGGACAGGACCATCAGGCACACGTGCACAACGGGTATTTATCTCGGATCATCTGACAGGCCAGGTTTCAGCGGGAATCCCAGTGACGAGTGTTCTAGTGTGAGTGGTGATTTTAAAAATAAATATTAATGGTGACTCTCGATTTTAAAATTGTGCTTAAATTGTTTTTTTTTTTTTGTCTTTCGGAATATGTACTCTATAAAAGTGATGTTTCCATAATAATATTGGTGATGAGGATGGCGATAATTATTATATAAACAGCAGTAGTAGTTTTAGCAGTTGTAGATAAGTCAGTAGTCATCATTTTCATCTCGTAGATTAGGGATCCATGGAGCACCACTGACAGATTTTGTCAACTTTCTCCATTTCCCTCCATGTAGTCAATTTTTGTGCCTCTGTAAAGTCGAGGCCAGCCCATTCTTTGATGTTGTCTTACTATCACTTACTCTGCGAACCTCACCTAATCGATCCTTTCACTGTATTTTGCAGAATGACCTTTGTTTGTAGTAGTAGTAGTAGTAGCAGCAACAGTAGTTGTAGCGGCAGCAGTAGCAGTAGCAGCAGTAACAATAGTGGTAATAGTAGTGACAGTAGCAGCAGTGTTATTGGTAGTTGTAGTAGTAGTAACAGCAGCAGCAATAGTAGTAGCAGTAGTAGTAGTAGCAGCAACAGTAGCACTAGCAGCAGCAGTAGTAGTAGTAGCAGCAGTAACAATAGTGGTAATAGTAGTGACAGTAGCAGCAGCATTATTAGTAGTTGTAGTAGTAGTAACAGCAGCAGCAATAGTAGTAGTAGTAGCAGCTGTAATAGTAGCAGCAGCAGTAGTAGTAGTAATAACAGCAGTAGCAGTTGTAATAGTAGCAGCAGCAGTAGTAGTAGTAATAACAGCAGTAGCAGCTGGAATAGTAGCAGCAGCAGTAGTAGTAGTAATAACAGCAGTAGCAGTTGCAATAGTAGCAGCAGCAGTAGTAGTAGTAATAACAGCAGTAGCAGCTGTAATAGTAGCAGCAGCAGTAGTAGTAGTAATAACAGCAGTAGCAGTTGTAATAGTAGCAGCAGAAATAGTAGTAATAGTAGCAGCTGTAGTAGTAACAGCAGAAGTAGTAGTAGTAGTAGCAGCATTTGCAGTAGTAGCAGCAGCAGCAATAGTAGTAGTAGTAGTAGCAGCAGCAATAGTAGTAATAGTAGCAGTTGTAGTAGTAGCAGCAGCAGCAGCAGCAATAGTAGTAGTAGTAGTAGTAATAACAGCAGTAGCAGTTGTAGTAGTAGCAACAGCAATAGTAGTAGTAGTAGTAGCAGCTGTAGTAGTAGCAGCTGTAGTAGTAGCAGTTGTAGTAGTAGCAGCAGTTGTAGTAGTAGCAGTTGTAGTAGTAGCAGCAGCAGCAGCAGCAGCAGCAGCAGCAGCAGTAGTAGTAGTAGTAGTAGCAGTTGTAGTAGTAGCAGCAGCAGCAGCAGTAGTAGTAGTAGTAGTAGTAGTAATAACAGCAGTAGCAGTTGGAGTGGTAGTAGCAGCAGCAGTGGGAGTAGTATCAGCAACAGGTGTAGTAGTAGTAGTAGCAGCAGCAGCAGTAGTAGTAGTAGTTATGGTAGCAGCAGCAGCAGTAGTAGCAGCAGTAGCAGCAGTAGTAGTTGTAATTGTATTAGTAACAGTAATATCAGCAGTTGTTGTAGTGGTAGCAGCAGCAGTTGTTGTAGTAATAGCAGCAGTATTTGTAGGTGGTGATAAATAAGTAGCAATAAACAGTATCTAATGTGCTATATGACGTATGTAGAATATTGCTATAGGATCCATATTTTTCCTATTAGGGCTCATTTTAAAAATCTAATTATGAGCACATTTATGGATGTACCTCCATATGTGTATGTGGATAAACCGAGTCAGAACTTCCGGTGAATATGGTGGATATGTGGCAGGAACCGTTGAGGCTCAGTCTGAAAAGTGTTCCTTGTTGTAGTCTCCTCATATTCCAAGTCCGGCCTGCTGCCGAAGCGCTACCGAGTTTAGTGCTCCGTGCACACTGTGAGCTGTGTTTTTCTTCCGGATCATGTTTAAATTTTCCGATTGCTTACGATGAATGATGATATGTTATGACGGAGGCCAGTTCAGCTGCTTTCACTTTTGGTGCCGCTTGACCTTATATCCTTTCGGCGTGTGCTGTAGCTAATATGATTGACGACTGCAGATGCCTTTCTTTCTTTGAATCCTTCAATCAGATGCATTTTACTTCTGATGATTCCACTGGCACAGGCGGTTGAACAATTCTTTTCTATTAGCCTCTTCTGCTGTTATACCTCCGAGTGTTTCTAGTATTCCGTTTATCCACCTTTTTCTTGGTCGGCCTCTTGGTATGGTGTTCTCGTATCGTTTGTCGTTAACTCGTTGTATTAGATTTAGCTCTTTATGTCTTATCACATGCCAGAACCACCTGATTTGTTGTCGTTTTATGTAATTCAATACCTGGCTCCGTTCGTAGTCCTTTTCATGACTCTTGATTTCTGATCTGACCTCTCCGGCTGTTTCCTGCCATGCGTCTAACACACTTCATTTCTGTGGTGGTTATTTTCCTAATAATTTTCAATTGACGGCATTTTTTCCCCCCTCAATACCTCATAAAATTAATATTTGCCGATTAAACCAGCAGCCAATCAGTCGTGAAGTGGTTACTTGAGCGAGCTCACTAAACACAAATACGGACCGTGAAGTGATCAAAGAGAAATCTAAAAGGTCCCTATTCATTAGCCCCACCCCACAGGACGTCAGCCTGATCGCTGGCGGCATCTCTGCCACACTTACTGGCCTGAACAAAGCTGTTTGTCACAGATAGAAAAGGGGTGGAAACCGTTATGTTCCCATCAAAGCTGTCTACTGAATTTGGCACTTAAAGAGTGAGGACTGATGTAGTTAGTATGCTGGGAGCAGTCAGTGATTCAGCGGATAACGAATTATAGCTGGTCAAAACCATGTTTTGCTTCAAGGAAACAGGGAAAAGGAACATAAATTATTTTGTACAGTTTTTAGGAAACTACTATATTATGCTTTGTTACGTTACATTATGTTGTTATGTTATGTTATGTTACGTTATGTCAATATCATCACCATTACACTCCGGACGGACCTACAGGTGCTTCAATTTTCTCCGCGATTTATCAAGAAACTCACAGGATAACCCTAACCCATGCGCACGAGCTCCGTAGCACAGCTTGTAACTCATAGGGGTGGGTAGATATTGCTAATAATAATTCTGCCTGGGCAGCTTCCATTTTTGGCCTACTTTTTAGAACATAACTGCCAGGAGTTCGTTAACGTGCGCGAAAGCACACGTGACCCCACTTTTTCCCCCGTTATCCGTGCCACTTTGGATTTTTATTTGTGATTTCTCTCTGCGGCAACCACTCCTAGTTCCAGCAGCGCTGCCTGGCTTGAAACGTCAATTATTCATCGACGGAAAAAAAAATGAGTATCTCTGATGTCGGAGTTATCTGCCTGTGCGGCGAGGGACACCTGCGCACACGGCTGCAAGGGGGAAAAAAAGGATTAACACACAAAATTAAGTTCCTAGACTCTATTGATTTCGCCAGCTGACGAATGACAAAAAAAAAAAAAAATGAAAAAAAGCAATCTGAAAGGATGCAGAGTTTGGCAACTTTGTGTGTGTGTGTGTGTGTGTGTATTTGTGAGAATGAACAACTATTTGGCGTAGTGCTGAGCACATCTCTTCAAAATTACGCATCACGAAGACTTTGACCGCAGCCTACTTAGTCCCATTTTACGACGTGCGTGTCAGGTGACAGTGGTTCTATTCTTGCCTCCCTTTACCATGGTCTGGGTCAAGGTCCTCCCTTTACCATGGTCAGGGTCAAGGTAGGCACAAGGAAGAACATTAACTATCTTCTATTCTTCTTCCACTTGTCGTTGGCGTCGAGGGGAGATACAATCTGCGATTCTTTGCTCTTCTGTTGGCCTCTTCTGGTGTTATCCCTCCTAGTGACTCTAGTATTCCCTTTATCCATCTCTTTCTCGGTCTTCCTCTTAATCTGGCGTTTTCGTAGCGTTTGTTTATGGCTCTTTGAGTCATTGTTAGTTCTTTTTGTCTTGTTATGTGGACGAACCAATTTATATGTTGTTTCTTTATGTATTCGATGGCTGGTTCAATTTCGTGTTTTGTCCTCAGGTCAGTGTTTCTTACTCTGTCCCTTAAGCTGTTTCCTGTCATTCTTCTGACACATTTCATTTCGGTGGTCGTTATATTTCTTAACTTACTTAACTATACTTTATATATGTCAACATCATCATCAAGTACCGTGCCGGCTGCCACAGTTAATTCTACATATTTTTCTATCTCTTCACTCATTTATCAATTCTATTCTTAACTTTCTACCTTGCCTTTCTCTAAAGCTGCAATGTACATTTTATATCCACTTTCCTCTACCTCCTTTTTCTTCATTTTTTGTTCTGTTTTTTTGTTAACAAAAAAGTTTACAACTTTGTGTGTGTGTGTATTTGTGAGACGGAACAACTATTTGGCGTAGTGCTGAGCACATCTCTTCAAAATTACGTCGTTTGTAAAAAAAAGAAAAAAAAATATGGATACCCCCCCTCTCCCAAATTATCCTTAAACCTTAAGTTCGGTGCATGACTGGAGCACAGACGTCCTGTCTCTTTTACACGTACATATTGACTGAGGGATCGCTGATAGCACAACGTGGAAGAAATCAGTGATAGTTTGTTCTATTGGTCCCCTTGTAACAGTCCATCGTTCTCACTTGCAACCTCCATTCTCCTGGCAATGAATTATAAAGTGAGCTCATTGAGCGAACCTTACAGCCAGCGACCCTCCCCCAGACTCTCCCATCAATTATTGACGGATTTAACACTGGAGGGAAGGGAACCAATAGTTCACAGGTCACGGACAAAGAACAAAGGAAAAGTGCCGGTACTCAGACAACATGCCACCGCCCCCTTTTAATGAGGTAGGCATGTGTAATGAAACACACGAGGAATTAATGAGGTCTCCTACTCTTGAGCAGGTGGTAGTACTAAAGTTACCGGCCATGTCTTGGGAATAAACCAATTAAATTTAAACAATGAGATTTAGTTATGATGATCTAGAAGACAGTAGTAGTTTACAAACCAGTATGTTAGAAGAGGTTTAATGTAAAAATATCACTCTACAACAACTACCACCACTACTAAACTACTGTTACTACTACGAAAACTACTACGAAAACTACTACGAAAACTACTACTACTCATACTACTGCTACTATTACCACTACTACTACTATTCTATCTATCTATTGACCTTTCGAGCCGTAACCGGCCCATAGGGCGTAGACCAAGATACACCTTCTCCTATATGAATTTTTTGTTCTAGTAGTTTTCTTTTAAAGATATTTTATCAAATCTCGCCATCTGTCTCTGTTCTGTGGAAGCAGTTCTATCTCATTGAGGGAGCCGATTCCTGCTGCTCTTGCCTCTCTCATCAATGTTCTTCTCAGTGTCTCCCTGGGTCTTCCTCTTTTTCTTTTACCTGTTATTTCCCATATGAAAGCTTGCTTTGCTATTCGGTTATTATCTCTTCTCATCACATGTCCAACGTATGACCATCGTCTTTTCTTTATTACTGAAGATATTAGTGGTTGATTGGACTACTACTATTACTGGTACAAATATTACTGCTACTAAAACTACTACTACTCATACTACTGCTACTATTACCACTACTACTACTACTACTATTACTGGTACAAATATTACTGCTACTAAAACTACTACTACAAGCACTACTAAAATTACTCCTACTACTATTGCTACTAATACT
This sequence comes from Megaustenia siamemsis, assembly GCA_032433765.1. Classification (NCBI taxonomy): domain Eukaryota; kingdom Metazoa; phylum Mollusca; class Gastropoda; order Stylommatophora; family Ariophantidae; genus Megaustenia; species Megaustenia siamemsis. The sequence continues at coordinate 69,685,551 of JAVIAB010000059.1, forward strand.
ACTACCGCCACTGCTACAAAAAACTACTATTACTGCTACTGCTTTTAATGCTACTGTTAAAACTATTACTAATACTAGTAAAACTACCACTACTGCTGCTAAAACTATTACTACTAATACTACTAAATCTACTACTCCTAAAACTACTTATACTACTGCCAAAACTACCATTACTACTGTTAAAACTACTATTACTTTTAAACTACTACTACTACTACTACTAAAACTACCACTACTGCTACTACTACTAATACTTCTAAAACTACTACTACTATTACTACTACTATTACTTTTAAACTACTACTATCACTACTACTACTACTACTACTACTACTACTACTACTAATACTATTACTTATAAAACTACTACTACTACGACTATTACTTTTAAAGCTACTACTACTAAAATTACTAAACTACCACTACTACTATTACTAAAACTACTACTACTAAAACTACTACTACTAAAACTACTACTACTAAAACTACTACTATTAAAACTACTACTACTAAAACTACTACTATTAAAACTACTACTACTAAAACTACTACTATTAAAACTACTACTACTAAAACTACTACTACTAAAACTACTACTACTAAAACTACTACTACTACTAAAACTACTACTACTAAAACTACTACTACTACTACTACTACTACTAAAACTACTACTACTAAAACTACTACTACTAAACCTACTACTACTAAAACTACTACTACTAAAACTTCTACTACTAAAACTACCACTACTACTACTATTACTTCTAAAACTACTACTACTAAAACTACTACTACTAAAACTACTACTACTAAAACTACCACTACTACTACTACTATTACTACTAAAAATACTACTAATAAAACTACTATTTAAACTACCACTACTACTATTAAAACTACTACTACCAAAACTACCACTACTACTACTAAAACTACTACTAATAAAACTACCGCCACTACTACTACTACTACTACTATTACTTCTAAAACTACTACTACTAATACTAAAACTACTACTACTACTACTACTACTACTACTACTACGATTACTTCTGAAACTACTACTACTAATACTACTACTACTAAAACTGCTACTGCAACTGAAACTACTACCACTACTACAAAAACTACTACTCCCCCGTGGTGCTGCAATCACCTCCTCAGCACGTCCTTCATACAATAGCGAAAGCACAAATGTTGGTTTCAGTTGAGGTGCACAAACTCCGTACCACCACGAAGACTTTGACCGCAGCCTTCTTAGTCCCATTTTACGACATGCGTGTCAGGTGACAGTGGTTCTATTCTTGCCTCCCTTTACCATGGTCAGGGTCAAGGTCCTCCCTTTACCATGGTCAGGGTCAAGGTCCTCCCTTTACCATGGTCAGGGTCAAGGTATGCACAAGGAAGAACATTAACTATCTTCTATTCTTCTTCCACTTGTCGTTGGCGTCGAGGGGAGATACAATCTGCGATTCTTTGCTCTTCTGTTGGCCTCTTCTGATGTTATCCCTCCTAGTGACTCTAGTATTCCCTTTATCCATCTCTTTCTCGGTCTTCCTCTTAATCTGGCGTTTTCGTAGCATTTGTTTATGGCTCTTTGAGTCATTTTTAGTTCTTTTTGTCTTGTTATGTGGCCGAACCAATTTATCTGTTGTTTCTTTATGTATTCGATGGCTGGTTCAATTTCGAGTTTCTTCCTCAGGTCAGTGTTTCTTACTCTGTCCCTTAAGCTGTTTCCTGTCATTCTTCTGACACATTTCATTTCGGTGGTCGTTATATTTCTTAACTTACTTAACTATACTTTCTATATGTCAACATCATCATCAAGTACCGTGCCGGCTGCCATAGTTGATTCTACATATTTTTCTATCTCTTCACTCATTTATCAATTCTATTCTTAACTTTCTGCCTTGCCTTTCTCTAAGGCTGCAATGTACATTTTATATCCGCTCTCCTCTACCTCATTTTTCTTCATTTTTTTTTCTGTTTTCACAAAATACCCCTGCCTTTTATCTCTCTTTCCAATGAAGTAACATTATGACTGTGTCCTTCTTATACTAGAGACAAGACAAAGAAATGCACATAAATGCGCATGAATGCACCAAAATGCGAAGCTGCAGTGAAGCTAATTTTGAGGAAAAATAAAAAGCAATATAGAAAAAAATATAAAAGAAATTGTATGATTAAAGTTTCACTTAAAAATATACAACACAAACCAGAATGACGTTTCGACGCAGTAAGCCTTCAAATGGAGCAAACATACAACACACGTACAAATATGTATTGAAAATAAATAATAAAAAGTTTAATAAGTATAATCTAGGAGAAATGGAAGGAAAAATAAGTCTAAAATCGTCCCTGTCTGTTTTCTTTCCATTTCTCCTAGTTCAAAATTATTATATTTTATTATTATTATTATTTATTTTCAATATACATTTATACGTGTCTTGTGTATATGTTTCAGTTGATGGCCTATTACACAGAAATGTTCTGGTTTGTGGCGTTCACTTCTTACGTGAAGATTCAACAATATCATTTTATTTTTTATTTTTTCCCTTCTGATATTGCAAGACAATCGTTCATACTGTATTGGCCTCTGCCGGAGCGTTCTTGGTGCTCTGTTTTTGCATGTTTGTAACATTCTCAACATTCGTTAGTTAAACCATATTTTTGTGTTCTCAAATGATTTTCTTGTTTTATGTCGGATTGTCCAAGATTTACTTCCAAATTAGAAGATTGGCTCCACATAGCTGTGAAGAACACTTTATCTTATTTCCATTTTCAAAGACCGGTTGCATAATATCTTCCTTTTTCATTCTTTGGAATTCAGCCTTTGCATGTCGGAAGTGTCACGTGATATCATAAAAGGCGATGGATGAAAACATTGAAACATGAAATACCTCCCAAAAAATGCAAACGTGTTTTTAGAAAGAAATAATTCATTCGACTCAATAACGACGATCCAGCTGCCTTTGGGCGTCTCCAAACAGCCGACGATATGTCTTCACAGCTGCAAGGTTTGATGGTAAATAACACATTGAAGCGGGGACTGGTTGGTCTCGAGGCAAAACGCCGGCCTCGAGACAGAGAGGTTGTGGGTTTAAGTCCCGGCTGCATTTCATATTTTTATTTACGATTTCTCTCTGCGGCAACCGCCTCTGGTCTCAGCAGCGAGACCCGGCTTGAAACGTCAATTACTCATGGACGGAAAAAAAATATAAGTACCTGCGAGGCGGAGTTATCTGCCTGTGCGGCGAGGGACCCCTGTGCACACGGCTGCCAGGGAAAGATGGTTTAACACACAAAATTCAGTTCCTAGACTATATGAAATTCGCCAGAGTTGAAAGCTGGCGAACGAAAGAAAAAAAATACAAGCGATCTGGAAAGATGAAGAGTTTGGCAACTCTGTGTGTGTGTGTGTGTGTGTGTGTGTGTGTGTGTGTGTGTGTGTGTGTGTGTGTGTGTGTGTGTGTGTGTGTGTGTGTGTGTGTGTGTGTGTGTGACGACTATTTGGCTCCTGACTATTGACTATTTTTTTTTTATTTTAAACTCCCTTTCCGGTGCCGAGGGAAATAGAAAGTTCTGGTTCTCGCCCTTTTTGCAGAATCCACTCATTGTCAATTGATGTTTTTTGTAGCGTCTATTTCATACCGTATGCCAATCTTACTCTGGGTCTGCCTCTTGCTCTTCTCCCTTCTCATCTTTAATATATGCTTTATATGATCAGGAATGGCACGACATTCTTTCTAGATGGACAAATCAGTTGTTTTTGTGCGTATCTTAGAACTGGTTCAATGCCTACTTTTTCTTCCACGACATTCTGGAATGTGCGAACAATGGCCGCTCCGACGAAACATGCACAGGTCGCGAGCGAGATGGACAGATACGATCTAGATATTTTAGGATTAAGCGAAATAACCACTAATATCTTCAGTAATAAAGAAAAGACGATGGTCATACGTTGGACATGTGATGAGAAGAGATAATAATCGAATAGCAAAGCAAGCCCTCATATGGGAAACAACAGGTAAAAGGAAAAAGAGGAAGACCCAGGGAGACACTGAGAAGAACATTGATGAGAGAGGCAAGAGCAGCAGGAATCGGCTCCCTCAATGAGATAGAGCTGCTTGCACAGAATAGAGACAGATGGCGAGATTTGATAAAATATCTTTAAAAGAAAATTGCTAGAACAAAAAATTCATATAGGAGAAGGTGTATCTTGGTCTACGCCCTATGGGCCGGTTACGGCTCGAAAGGTCAATAGATAGGTACGTTTCGCTCCAAACGATTTTCTTCAGACATTACATTCTCTGGCTTTTTGATATGTTTAGTCGTAATTTACCATGTTTGGCATTGGTAGCACGATGTAGGAGTGAATATACTAATTATAAAATATTTCTTGATGGCAATAGGTATAGTTGAAGTATCAGCATCATCAGCATGTGCCATACCGGTTGGCGTAGGCGATAATGTCCCTCCACAATCTTCTATCTATAATGCATCGTATCAGTTCTGTTGTTGACCGTTTTCCATGCCATGACACCAAGCTATCTAGTATTTTCTCTCTTTGTCGTCCGCGATCTCTCTTTCCTTGTATTTTGCCAGTTGTAACCAAGTATTCCAACTTTCCTCTTCTCATGGTGTGCCCGAAAAATGTTGATTGCTTCTTTCTGATGTTTTTTAGGAGCTCCCTTTTTGTGTTGGACTCTTTAAGAACTTCCTCATTGGTCTTTTTAGCTGTCCAGGGAACTTTCAACATTCTTCTGAGAAATCCCATCTCTGTGGCCTCTAACCTTCTTTTTTATTTGTTTGTCTACTGTCCATGATTCGCCTCCATAGGTCAGAATTGGTTCTATATAGCACCGATGAACTCTCTTTCTCACTTCTATTAACATAGATTTGTTGCATAAGATATTTTTCATTTTCTAAAATGCTATTTTGGCCTGAGCTATTCTTTTTTTACATTTCTGTGGTGCATCTCCCATCTGATGCTGTTATTGACTTTGTTGAAGTCTAGGTGCTAGCTTTCCTGATATTTGCAGTGCCATATATGTTGAAAATGATTGAAATGATCGGCATGGTCCTACAAATAGCCAATGCGAAGAAATGATTAACACTCAAACCTGTAGTAAAGCTAATTGTAATTGCTTATTGAGCCGAAACTTTGTTCTCATTTTGTGTTTTCCACTTATTACGTAAAGATTTAACTATAACGTTTATTTTTCTATTTATTTCTTGCTCTATTTATTTCTCTCTCTTTTTATTTCTCTCTCTATTTATTTCTCTCCCTATTTATTTCTCTCTCTCTATTTATTTCTCTCCCTATTTATTTATCTCTCTATTTATTTCTCTCCCTATTTATTTCTCTCCCTATTTATTTCTCTCTCTATTTATTTCTCTCTCTATTTATTTCTCTCCCTATTTATTTCTCTCCCTATTTATTTCTCTCCCTATTTATTTCTCTCCCTATTTATTTATCTCTCTATTTATTTCTCTCCCTATTTATTTCTCTCTCTATTTATTTATCTCTCTATTTATTTCTCTCTCTATTTATTTCTCTCTCTATTGATTTCTCTCCCTATTTATTTCTCTCCCTATTTATTTATCTCCCTATTTATTTCTCTCCCTATTTATTTCTCTCTCTATTTATTTCTCTCTCTATTTATTTCTCTCCCTATTTATTTCTCTCTCTATTTATTTTTCTCTCTATTTTTTTTCCATTTCTCCTTCCAATCCATTCGTCCTACAAAGCTACATAGTATATATATTATAGCGAAGATTACCAATGTTGGGAACTGAGATTGATAAAGACACACACACACACATATATATATATATATATGAAGAGAGAGAGAGAGAGAGAGAGAGAGAGAGAGAATGAGAGAGAGTGGTAGAGTCTGTGTTAGAAATATGAAAAAAATGTAGTACGAGATTAACACTTGAGTAGAAAATGAGAAGTATTTAAATGATGGAGAGATATCAAATGATATATATATATATATATATATATATATATATATATATATATATATATATATATATATATAGAGAGAGAGAGAGAGAGAGAGAGAGAGAGAGCAATTGTATGTGAGTGAGTGAAAGTGAGTACAGCTAAACAAATCAAACAAAAGTGAACTAGACAGAGAAAACAAAACTCAGGGTGTAATGAAAAATACAATCGAAAAGAGAGCCAGAGAGGGACGTCAATAAAATCACAAACTGAATGGCAATCAAAGTGTATAAATATTTTAACCTTAAGCAGATGGATAAAAAAAAAATGATAAAACTACGTGAATAGCACTTTAATCACGGGAGTATCTAGGATAGTATTAACAATTCAAGTGAAAAAACGCATTTAACATCCACCAGATCGTTCTCCGGAAATTCCCAATAACTTGAGTGACTTGATACTAACCAATTCATTGCTGACAAATACATGACAATAGCCTAAACACGGTGATTATGCATTCGTCGTATTGTTTACTGTTTGTGTTAAATATTCATAAACTAACTTTTATAATCGCTACTGTTTAATAGAGTTTCAATTAAACGGATTGGAGAATAAAGAGTTGCAACTAGACGGAAGAGGACACGGTAACTTCAATAATGAAGAATTATTCACGAGAATCTGTCTGAATAAAACGAGGAGCTGTTGAGGGCAGCATGAGGTTTTGGAAAACACGAGGGCTGGAAGTTGTGAGTTTATAGTTGTTAATTTGTTGGGGTCCAGATCGTGAGTTTAGTTTCATTATCTCTCATTATCACATATTTTGAGAGATATATAGACCAAAATATGTGATAATGAGAGATATAGACAAAAATATGTGATAATGAGAGATATAGACCAAAAAATGTGATGATGAGAGATATAGACCAAAAAAATGGGATGATGAGAGATAATGACCCTAAACTCACGATCTGGACCCAACAAATTAAAAACTATAAACTGAGAGATATATAGACCAAAATATGTGATAATAAGAGATATAGACCAAAATATGTGATAATGAGAGACCATTATCACACATTTTAGTCTATATTTCTCATTATCACTTATTTTCGACTATATTTCTCATTATCACATATTTTGGTGTATATCTCTCATTATCACATATTTTGGTCTATATATATATCTCATTATCACATATTTTGGTCTACATCTCCTACGATCACATTTTTTCTTCGATATCTTCAAAGATCACATATTTGGGTATATGCCTCTCTCATTATCACATATTTTGGTCTATATCTCTCATGATCACATTTTTTAAGTCTATATCTCCAAAGATCACATATTTTGGTCTATATCTTTCTCATTATCACATAATTTGGTCTATATCTTTCACGATCACATTATTACGTCTATATCTCCAATGATAATATATTTTCGTCTATATCTCCAATGATAATATATTTTCGTCCATATCTCCAATGATAATATATTTTCGTCTATATCTCCAATGATAATATATTTTCGTCTATATCTTCAATGATCACAATTTCTCGTCTATGTATCTCTTCAGAGTAAGTGTCCTATCCACCTTTATCTCCTTCCTTGTGAGCCTCCGTAGACTCGTTGGGAAACCACCCGACTGGGCTTGAAACGACACTGTCCAGAAGTCTCCGAACACTTCTGGATAGGCGGCCGAGCACATGTGGGTGAAAACTCGTATGCTAAGATGATGATCCAAATCTCGTAGTTTACCTTATCTCCTTCCTATTATCACTTTATGGTTGTGAATCATGGACAATGTGACAGCAGATAAGAAAATCACTGGAGTCTGTAGAAATGTGGTTTTACAGAAGAATGTTGAGGGTACCATGGACAGCTAAGAAGAGTAATGAAAACGTTCTGAAAGAGGCCAAAGCAAAAAGAGAGCTAATTTACAATATTAGGAAAAGACTATCATAATTTTTTGGTCATGTAATGAGAAGGGACCAGCTGGAATATATTGTAACAACTGGGAAAATTGAGGGACAAAGAGATAGAGGGAAGCAAAGAGAAAAGATACCAGACAGCTTAAGAGAATGACTTGGCAGAAGGTCAACTATAGAAATGATAAATAACTGTCGTGATAGAAAGTTGTGGAGAGACATGATCACCAACGCCAGCAGGCCCGGTACTTGACGCTGATGATGATTATCACTTCTATCATTCCATTATAGTTGCTCCTAAAAAACAGTTTTTGTTGGTAATTTTTTTTTCTTTATTCTGAGAGTGTTCTTCGGGTTGGTTTTATGAAATGATGACAACCTTGAGGTTGCTTGTTCTCGTGTTCTCCAGAACTCACAACCACATAGAAGTACAACCCTCGAACTTTCTACGTTTGGTTCTTCTTTTGTTCGTGTGTTGTTCTTGTGTTGATTTTTTTTCTTGTGTTGTTCATTTATTGTTCCTGTGCTGTCCTTGTGTTGTTCTTGTATTGTTCTTGTATTGTCCCTGTGCTATCCTTGTGTTGTTCTTTTATTGTTCCTGTGCTGTCTTTGTGTTGCTCTTGTATTGTTATTTTATTGTTCCTGTGCTGTTCTTGTGTTTTTCCTGTGTTGTTCTTGTGTTGTTCTTTTATTGTGTTGTTCTTGTGCTGATCTTGTGTTGTTCTTTAGTTGATATTTAGTTAATCTTGTGTTGATCTTGTGTTGTTATTGAGTTGTTATTGAGTTGTTATTGAGTTGTTATTGTGTTGTTCTTGTTGCATCTCAAAACTCCGTTCATGGCGACAGTGTATGAAGCTCATAATATGAAACCGCGACAATTTGAAGGTAACTGACTAGTGTCCTTTCTCTTTGATATTTATTTCTACAACCTTGCTAGCTTGCTACATATTTTCAACAGTTGGATAAACTATGGGTCGTCAAAATATCAATGCTGATTGAATCACATTTCCTTCTGACACGCAATTTTTTTTTCTGATTACGGTCCACCCCTGCTTGTTGTCAATGTCCGTCATTTAATAGACCCACAGATGCGCGTTCTTGTAGTTTATAACAAACTGAGATATCTACATCTTTCGGCCCACTACCTCCGACCTCCAGCATGGAGTTTTTTTTTAGTATATCTGCTTGCTTTCTCTCTTTGATCTCTTCTGATTACAGGGCCACGACAAGTAGGTAGAGTGTGATCTTGGTCAATTTTGGTTTACTAATTTTTTTTTGCAAGCAATCTGCTACGAGGTCAAGTAAGTAGAGAGTTATCTTGATCCATTTTGGTTCGTTAATCTTGACGCAAAGAATCAGCTATGAGGATAGTAGATAGAGTGTTGTCTTGGTCAATTTTGAGTCGCTGATCTTGACGTAAAAAAAATCTGCTTTGAAAACGAGAGTGTAGAGTGTTATCTTGATCCAGACTGGTTCGCTGATCTTGACGCAAACAATCATCTATGAGGACAAGTAGATAGATTGTCGTCTTGATCCATTTTATTTCACCGATCTTGACGCAAACAATCAGCTTTGAGTTGCTGACAGCCTTCAGCCCAGGCCCTGCTACGCATCGTGTGCCGGGTAGCTTCAATAACCTATCAGACAGAAAGAAACATTCACTGCACATAGACAACCAAGTCACGAGAGAAGGCCCAGTAAACACAGAGACAAGCATCGATAAACCACTATTGTGTCGTTTGACATCCACCCTTCGCATTTCTTGTACAAATAATAATTTCCTTAATCAACAAGTTATCTAATTTTTGCATCAAACTTTTCATATATATTTTTATCTTATTCATTTTTTGCGCGTCCACATAATTTTTTCTTTTTATCTTATCCTCCTTCCATTTTAATCTTGTTCCTGTTTTTTTTTCCACCTGATTTGTCTCTTCTTAATATTTTTCCTAATATTTTCTTCTTTCAATTCACTTTTCTTTGCTTCAGATTGTAATACCTTTTTCATCTCATTTCATATTTTCCTCGGTTTTTTCTGTCTTCCCTGTTTCTCCTTTTCTTTTGTCCTCTCTCTCTCTCTCTCTCTCTCTCTCTCTCTCTAATTTTCATAATTCATCAACTATTAATTTTTTGTTTTTTTATATTCCACTTATTTTCCTTGCTCCTCTCCGTCTTATTTCGTTTCATTACTTTGTTACTTTCTTTGTTTCACTTATTTCTTTTGAGTTTCTTATTTCACTCCTTTTCTTGCATTTATTCTTAGTTCACTTCTCTTTTGTTGCGTTGCTTCTAACTTTCCTCCTTTCTCTTATTCTTTTTAAAACTTCGCTCATATCTCTTACATTTGTTCTTACTTCACTCCTATCTCTTACATTTGCTCTTACTTCACTCCTATCTCTTACATTTGTTCTTACTTCACTCCTATCTCTTACATTTGCTCTTACTTCACTCCTATCTCTTACATTTGTTCTTACTTCACTCCTATCTCTTACATTTGTCCTTACTTCACTCCTATCTCTTACATTTGTTCATACTTCACTCCTATCTCTTACATTTGTTCTTACTTCACTCATATCTCTTACATTTGTTCTTACTTCACTCCTATCTCTTACATTTGTTCTTACTTCACTCCTATCTCTTACATTTGTTCTTACTTCACTCCTATCTCTTACATTTGTTCTTACTTCACTCCTATCTCTCATATTTGTTTTTACTTCACTCCTATCTCTTACATTTGTTCTTACTTCACTCCTATCTCATACATTTGTTCTTACTTCACTCCTATCTCTTGCATTTGTTCTTACTTCACTCCTATCTCTTACATTTGTTCTTACTTCACTCCTATCTCTTACATTTGTTCTTACTTCACTCCTATCTCTTACATTTGTTCTTACTTCACTCCTATCTCTTACATTTGTTCTTACTTCACTCCTATCTCTTACATTTGTTCTTACTTCACTCCTATCTCTTACATTTGTTCTTACTTCACTCCTATCTCTTACATTTGTTCTTACTTCACTCCTATCTTTTGCTTTTGTTCTTACTTCACTCCTATCTCTTACATTTGTTCTTACTTCACTCCTATCTCTTACATTTGTTCTTACTTCACTCCTATCTCTTACATTTGTTCCTACTTCACTCCTATCTCTTACATTTGTTCTTACTTCACTCCTATCTCTTACATTTGTCCTTACTTCACTCCTATCTCTTACTTCACTCCTATCTCTTACATTTGTTTTTACTTCTCTCTTATCTTTTGCTTTTGTTCTTACTTCACTCCTATCTCTTACTTCACTCCTATCTCTTACATTTGTTCTTACTTCTCTCCTAATCTTTTGCTTTTGTTCTTACTTCACTCCTATCTCTTACTTCACTCCTATCTCATACATTTGTTCTTACTTCTCTCCTATCTTTTGCTTTTGTTCTTACTTCACTACTATCTCTTACTTCACTCCTATCTCTTACATTTGTTCTTACTTCTATCCTATCTTTTGCTTTTGTTCTTACTTCACTCCTATCTCTTACATTTGTTCTTACTTCACTCCTATCTCTTACATTTGTTCTTACTTCACTCCTATCTCTTACATTTGTTCTTACTTCACTCCTATCTCTTACATTTGTTCTTACTTCACTCCTATCTCTTACATTTGTTCTTACTTCACTCCTATCTCTTACATTTGTTCTTACTTCACTCCTATCTCTTACATTTGTTCTTACTTCACTCCTATCTCTTACATTTGTTCTTACTTTACTCCTATCTCTTACATTTGTTCTTACTTCACTCCTATCTCTTACATTTGTTCTTACTTCACTCCTATCTCTTACATTTGTTCTTACTTCACTCCTATCTCTTACATTTGTTCCTACTTCACTCCTATCTCTTACATTTGTTCTTACTTCACTCCTATCTCTTACATTTGTCCTTACTTCACTCCTATCTCTTACTTCACTCCTATCTCTTACATTTGTTCTTACTTCTCTCTTATCTTTTGCTTTTGTTCTTACTTCACTCCTATCTCTTACTTCACTCCTATCTCTTACATTTGTTCTTACTTCTCTCCTAATCTTTTGCTTTTGTTCTTACTTCACTCCTATCTCTTACTTCACTCCTATCTCATACATTTGTTCTTACTTCTCTCCTATCTTTTGCTTTTGTTCTTACTTCACTACTATCTCTTACTTCACTCCTATCTCTTACATTTGTTCTTACTTCTCTCCTATCTTTTGCTTTTGTTCTTACTTCACTCCTATCTCTTACATTTGTTCTTACTTCACGCATATCTCTTACATTTGTTCCTACTTCACTCCTATCTTTTTTTTTGTTCTTACTTCACTCCTATCTTTTGCTTTTGTTCTTACTTCACTCCTATCTCTTACATTTGTTCTTACTTCACTCCTATCTCTTACATTTGTTCTTACTTCACTCCTATCTCTTACATTTGTTCTTACTTCACTCCTATCTCTTACATTTGTTCTTACTTCACTCCTATCTCTTACATTTGTTCTTACTTCACTCTTATCTCGTACATTTGTTCTTACTTCACTCCTATCTCTTACATTTGTCCTTACTTCACTCCTATCTATTACTTCACTCCTATCTCTTACATTTGTTCTTACTTCACTCCTATCTCTTGCATTTGTTCTTACTTCACTCCTATCTCTTACATTTGTCCTTACTTCACTCCCATCTCTTACATTTGTTCTTACTTCACTCCTATCTCTTACATTTGTTCTTACTTCACTCCTGTCTCTTACATTTGTTATTACTTCACTCCTATCTCTTACATTTGTTATTACTTCACTCCTATCTCTTTCATTTGTTCTTACTTCACTCCTATCTCTTTCATTTGTTCTGACTTCACTCCTATCTCTTACATTTGTTCTTACTTCACTCCTATCTTTTGCTTTTGTTCTTACTTCACTCCTATCTCTTACATTTGTTCTTACTTCACTCCTATCTCTTACATTTGTTCTTACTTCACTCCTATCTCTTGCATTTGTTCTTACTTCACTCATATCTCTTACATTTGTTCTTACTTCACTCCTATCTCTTACATTTGTTCTTACTTCACTCCTATCTCTTACATTTGTTTTTACTTCACGCATATCTCTTACATTTGTTCTTACTTCACGCATATCTCTTACATTTGTTCTTACTTCACTCCTATCTTTTGCTTTTGTTCTTACTTCACTCCTATCTCTTACATTTGTTCTTACTTCACTCCTATCTCTTGCATTTGTTCTTACTTCACTCCTATCTCTTACATTTGTTCTTACTTCACTCCTATCTCTTACATTTGTTCTTACTTTTCTCCTATCTTTTGCTTTTGTTCTTACTTCACTCCTATCTCTTACATTTGTTCTTACTTCACTCCTATCTCTTACATTTGTTCTTACTTCTCTCCTATCTTTTGCTTTTGTTCTTACTTCACTCCTATCTCTTACATTTGTTCTTACTTCTCTCCTATCTTTTGCTTTTGTTCTTACTTCACTCCTATCTCTTGCATTTACTCCTACTTTTTCCCCCCTTATGTTATTGTTACAACAAAACAAATAACTGCAGGGCTGAAACTAAGAATAGCAAAATGTTACATCTTCTCAATATTCCTGTATGGTGCAGAAACATGGACATTAGACAAGAAAACAGAACAGAAAATTGAAGCCTTTGAAATGTGGATATATAGAAGAATAGGTAGAATTGGATGGAAAGAAAAGAAAACAAACGATGAAGTTTTAAAACTTCTTTTTTTCCTTCTTTTCTCTTTCACTGATACCTAAAAGGTGTCGTGGTTTATATCATTTGTCGTTCTTGAGCTGCTCGAATTGTCTGAATTAGTGATTTTCCTTTGTTGTTACATGTCTCAGTCACTGCATCTATCCATCTTCTTCTGGGTCTTCCTCTTGGTCTTTTTCCATGCTTTCTCGAGAAGAACGCCCTTGATGATGATTGGTGAGGGTTCATTCTGACCAGGTGGCCAAACCATTTAAGTTGTTGTTGTTCTATATATTCTTGGCAGGGTTTTGTTCCTACTATTTTTCTTATGGTTTCATTTGGTATTCTTTCTCTTCTTGTGTTGTTTGTTACTTTTCTCAAGCAACGCATCTCACATGTATTGATCTTTCTTAAATGTGATTTAGAAAGGGTCCATGTTTGACTTTCATAGCACAAAGTTGGTATGAAAATGCTATTTATTATTTGTTGTTTAGCATAGAAATGTATGGATGTCTTAGCAATGGTGAAAGCTGGTATGTGACAGAATTTGCTTTTTGTATTCTCATGTCAATTTCTATGTCTAGTTTTCCATCTTCTGTGAACATTGTGCCTAAATACTTGAATTCCTCTACTTGTTTTATTTCTTTATCTTTGATCTTAATGTTCAATGGTTGTCTTAATTTGCTTATTCTTATAGCCTCTGTTTTTGCTGTGTTAATTTTCATACTGTAGTTTGTGCAGCTTTTATCTAGAGATGTTAAATGCTGTTGTAGCAGGTTTTCATCCTCATATATTAGGCATTGGTCATCTGCGAAGAGTAGCTCGTTGATGTTGGAGTTTTCTACCTCTATGTTATTATTTGATTTTTCCTTTATGTTAGTTGTTTCCTGATTTATTTTGTCCGTATATATGATGAAGAGGAGTGGTGAGAGGACGCATCTTTGTCTTACACCTGTTGTAACCTGAAACCATTCTGACAGACCTTCCGATGTTCTAACGGCACTTTGACTGTTTTTATATCAAAACTAAAAATGAAAAGAGAACTACTAAACACAATTAGAACAAGACAAATGAAATTTTTGGTGTACGTTAAAAGACACAACAGCCTACTAAAAGTAATATTGGAAGGGAAAATACAAAGTAAAAGATGCAGAGGCAGACCAAGACTAACATGGACGAGTAACATCAAAAGATGGATAAGTCAACCATCAAAGCAAGAAACAAAGTGGAATGGCGCTCCATGGTAGCCAACCTTCGTTGCGGAGACGACACTAGATGATGATGATGTTAGTTTTTCTTCCCTCCCTTCGCTTGCATTTCTCTACATTTCTTCTTACTTCACTCATTTCTCTTACATCTGTTCTTACTTCTCTTCTTTCTCTTACATTTCTTCTTAATTGTCTCCTTTCTGTCAAATCTCTTCTTACTTTTTTTTTCAATTCTCTCGCATTTGTTCTTACTTCGCTTTTTTCGCACTTCTTATTTCACATCTTTCTTCTGCGTTTCTTCATACCTCACTTTTTTCTCTCTCAGATTATTATAATTTACTTCTGTCTCTTCCATTTCTTTTTTTTTATTTCATTTCATTCTTTTACACTTTTCTTACTTTTTTCATTCTCTTTTGTTTCTTCACACTGAAATTGTTTCTCTTTTTCATCGTCTTCTACTTCTTCTTCTTCTTCATTGCCGCTGATATATTCTTGTCACATCATCATCATCATCATCATCATCATCATCATCATCATCATCAAGTACCGGGCCTGCTGGCGTAGATGATCATGTCTCTCCACAACTTTCGATCACAACAGTTATTTATCATTTCTGTTGTTGACCTTCTGCCAAGCCATTATCTTAAACTGTCTGGTATCTTTTCTCTTTGCTTCCCTCTGTCTCTTCGTCCCTCGATTTTCCCAGTTGATACAATATATTACAGTTATTCTCTTCACATTACATGACCAAGAAATAATGATCGTTTCTTCCTAACATTGGAAATTAGCTCTCTTTTTGTTTTGGCCTCTTTCAGAACATTTTCATTACTCTTCTTAGCTGTCCATGGTATTCTCAACATTCTTCTGTAAAACCACATTTCTACAGACTCCAGTGATTTTCTTGTCTTTTGTCCTATTCTCCATGATTCACATCCCTATGTTAAGACTGGCTCTACATAACATTTAAGAACTCTTTTTCTTGTTTCTATTGTCAAAAATAGATTGCATAGTATCTTCCTCATTTTTGCAAAAGCTATTTTTGTATATTTTAATCAAATTGTCGGGAACTGGGGAACAAGTCGCGAAACTGCATAATGTATTATAATACAAACAAGAGTAACACTTTGAACACGTTACAAAGTATAACAAACTCTGATTCTCACTTCGGCCTCATGCACCGTACAGATGGCGCTGTGTATACACAACATGACAGAACCGAACTTTCCCGAGCTTTGTCGAAGCCCAGGTCGATTTCATGGACGTGAGATTACAAGCTGGACAGGGCTCATTCTGTCCGCTGAGACATGACAGATATGACAAGCATTTCCAAGGAACCGAGGAACCAGAGAAAGTAATCCCTTGTTCCTGACCATGGTTCTCAGCTTGTAGTATGGAAGTACATTTATGGGCTCGTGATTTTTCTTCTTCTTCTTCTTCTTCTTCTACTACCTTTCAGCTCCCTGTGGAGCATAGGTCTTCAACAAACACTTGGCTCGTGATTTTTGGGGGACTTAAAATACGCAAGAAATGTGAGGTCCATTGGGTTTTTGGGAATTCGGAGAAAAATAAAATATTTAAAAATTTAACTCTTTCCGTACGGAAGCTTTTTATCAACGCAACGAAACAAGATTTCAGAGACCACATTTTTTCATGGTTTTAAGAGTCAATCTTCATGTTTATATTTATCTAACATATGACATATTATATATGAATATTTGTAGATAATTGAACAAGGTATTAGATTTCACCAATACCAAGATGATACTAGGTCTTTTTTTCTTATTTAAAGATGTATAACTCACCTAATTAAACACACTAGTTCTCTTATTTAAACATATATAACTTACCTAATTAAGACCCTAGTCCTCTTATTTAAACATATATATCTTACATAATTAAACACACTAGTTCTCTTATTTAAACATATATAACGTACCTAATTAAGACACTAGTTCTCTTATTTAAACATATATAACTTACCTAGTTAAGACACTAGTTCTATTATTTAAACATATATAACTTACCTAATTAAGACATTAGTTCTCTTATTTAAACATATATAACGTACCTAATTAAGACACTTAGTTCTCTTATTTAAACATATATAACTTACCTAACGAAGACACTAGTTCACTTTTTTAAACATATATAACTTACCTAACGAAGACACTAGTTCACTTTTTTAAACATATATAACTTACCTAACGAAGACACTAGTTTTCTTATTTAAACATATATAACTTACCTAATGAAGACACTAGTTCTCTTATTTAAACATATATAAATTACCTAACTAAGACACTAGTTCTCTTATTTAAACATATATAACTTACCTAATTAAGACACTAGTTCTCTTATTTAAACATATATAACTTACCTAACGAAGACACTAGTTCACTTTTTTAAACATATATAACTTACCTAACGAAGACACTAGTTCACTTATTTAAACATATATAACTTACCTAACTAAGACACTAGTTCTCTTATTTAAACATATATAACTTACCTAATTAAGACACTAGTTCTCTTATTCAAACGTATATAACTTACCTAATTAAGACACTAGTTCTCTTATTTAAACATATATAACTAACCTAATTAAGACACAAGTTCTCTTATTTAAACATATATAACTAACTTAATTAAGACACTAGTTCTCTTATTTAAACATATATAACTAACCTAATTAAGACACTAGTTCTCTTATTTAAACATATATAACTAACCTAATTAAGACACTAGTTCTCTTATCTAAACATATATAACTTACATAATTAAACACACTAGTTCTCTTATTTAAACATATATAACTAACCTAATGAAGACACTAGTTCTCTTATTTAAACATATATAACTAACCTAACGAAGACACTAGTTCTCTTATTTAAACATATATAACTTACCTAACGAAGACACTAGTTCACTTTTTTAAACATATATAACTTACCTAACGAAGACACTAGTTCTCTTATTTAAACATATAAATTACCTGAAGAAGTCATCTTTGCAGTAAACCTTGTCTCCCTTAGAGAAACATTTGTCGCTGAGCTGAGCCATGCAGTCCGTGCACTTAAGACACTTTGAGTGCCAAGATCTGTCCAGGACTTTTAGGATGAACCTGTCGTAGATGTGGTCGCCACAGCCTGAACACTTGGGGATGGTTGCTAG
The DNA here is from genome assembly GCA_032433765.1 of Megaustenia siamemsis. NCBI lineage: Eukaryota > Metazoa > Mollusca > Gastropoda > Stylommatophora > Ariophantidae > Megaustenia > Megaustenia siamemsis. The sequence continues at coordinate 69,703,521 of JAVIAB010000059.1, forward strand.
GATGGGAAGAGAGAACGTTTGTTTGTTAATGAATTGATGGTTGCTAGGATGGGAAGAGAGAACGTTTGTTTGTTAATGAATTGATGGTTGCTAGGATGGGAAGAGAGAACGTTTGTTTGTTAATGAATTGATGGTTGCTAGGATGGGAAGAGAGAACGTTTGTTTGTTAATGAATTGATGGTTGCTAGGATGGGAAGAGAGAATGTTTGTTTGTTAATGAATTGATGGTTGCTAGGATGGGAAGAGAGAATGTTTGTTTGTTAATGAATTGATGGTTGCTAGGATGGGAAGAGAGAACGTTTGTTTGTTAATGAATTGATGGTTGCTAGGATGGGAAGAGAGAACGTTTGTTTGTTAATGAATTGTTGGTTGCTAGGATGGGAAGAGAGAACGTTTGTTTGTTAATGAATTGATGGTTGCTAGGATGGAAAGAGAGCATGTTTGTTTGTTAATGAATTGATGGTTGCTAGGATGGGAAGAGAGAATATTTGTTTGTTAATGAATTGATGGTTGCTAGGATGGGAAGAGAGAACGTTTGTTTGTTAATGAATTGATGGTTGCTAGGATGGGAAGAGAGATGGTTTGTTTGTTAATGAATTGATGGTTGCTAGGATGGAAAGAGAGCATGTTTGTTTGTTAATGAATTGATGGTTGCTAGGATGGGAAGAGGGAATGTTTGTTTGTTAATGAATTGATGGTTGCTAGGATGGGAAGAGGGAATGTTTGTTTGTTAATGAATTGTTGGTTGCTAGGATGGGAAGAGAGAACGTTTGTTTGTTAATGAATTGATGGTTGCTAGGATGGAAAGAGAGCATGTTTGTTTGTTAATGAATTGATGGTTGCTAGGATAGGAAGAGAGAATGTTTGTTTGTTAATGGATTGATGGTTGCTAGGATAGGAAGAGATTATGTTTGTTTGTTAATGAGTTGATGGTTGCTAGGATAGGAAGAGATTATGTTTGTTTGTTAATGGATTGATGGTTGCTAGGATAGGAAGAGATTATGTTTGTTTGTTAATGAATTGATGGTTGCTAGGATAGGAAGAGAGAACGTTTGTTTGTTAATGAATTGATGCTTGCTAGGATGGGAAGAGATTATGTTTGTTTGTTAATGAATTGATGCTTGCTAGGATGGGAAGAGAGCATGTTTGTTTGTTAATGAATTGATGGTTGCTAGGATGGGAAGAGAGCATGTATGTTTGTTTATGAATTGATGGTTGCTAGGATGGGAAGAGAGAATATTTGTTTGTTAATGAATTGATGGTTGCTAGGATGGGAAGAGAGCATGTTTGTTTGTTAATGAATTGATGGTTGCCAGGATGGGAAGAGACAATGTTTGTTGGTTAATGAATTGATGGTTGCTAGGATGGGAAGGGAGCATGTTTGTTTGTTAATGAATTGATGGTTGCTAGGATGGGAAGAGTGAATGGTTGTTTGTTAATGAATTGATAGTTGCTAGGATGGGAAGAGAGCATGTTTGTTTGTTAATGAATTGATGGTTGCCAGGATGGGAAGAGACAATGTTTGTTGGTTAATGAATTGATGGTTGCTAGGATGGGAAGGGAGCATGTTTGTTTGTTAATGAATTGATGGTTGCTAGGATGGGAAGAGAGCATGTTTGTATGTTAAAGAATTGATGGTTGCTAGGAAAGGAAGAGAGCATGTTTGTTTGTTAATGAATTGATGGTTGCTAGGATGGGAAGAGAGCATGTTTGTATGTTAAAGAATTGATGGTTGCTAGGAAGGGAAGAGAGCATGTTTGTTTGTTAATGAATTGATGATTGTTAGGATAGGAAGGAAGCATGTTTGTAATGTTGATGAATTGATGTTTGCTAGGATGGGAAGAGAGCATGTTTGTATGTTGATGAATTGATGGTATACAGATCCATCCGCAGAACGAACAAGATGTATTCGTGGTGCCTGGACTCGTCTCTTTCCATGGCGCTGCATGGTAGCCAACCTTCGATGCAGAGACGGCATTCAATGATGATGAAGATAATGAACTGTTCTGTAACGTGCTATAAGACTCCAACAATCATGTCAATGCTCAGATGTCAAAGACTAAGGTAACTGTGGCACGTCCAGCGAATGGAAGAAAAACGAATCCCCAAGAAAATACTATATGGTGAACTAATACACGGAAAAAGACAAACGGCAGACCTAAGCTACGATATAGAGATATCTGTAAATCGTCTCTAAATGGCTTCTCCATCTGTGAAAATGACTGGGAACATCTGACAAGTGATCGCACATCATGGAGAGCATGTATAAGGAATGGTATAACATCATTTGAGACTGTGCTAAGGCAAAACTTAGAAGAGAAAAGTTCGCATGAAAAAGGATGGAAAACCCTGTGGATCAGTGGGCCTGACTTGTTCATTCTGTGGCCGTGTGTGTTTGTCAAACATTGGTAGAATTAGCCACGAGAGAAGCTGTTCGACAAAAACAAAACCTCAAAAAATAAAAAATAGAATACACAATAGCCTCCACTAGCTGACAAGACGAAAAAAGCCGTATAGTAGTCCCATGGTTGAGACTTCCCTAATAGTTGTTTCGCGTAGTGATTCTCTTTGTCTACCTTGTTACCGTGAGGTAGGACTTTGGAATCAGGACTGCAAGGACCCGGGTTCAAAGCTCACCGGAAACGGTTGTGATTTTTTAAAAAGGAACAATTAATCCGCGGGTTCATCATGACTTTACCCTCCCTTCATCTCTTGGGTAGTGAGGTCTGATATTTAACCCTCTCGGATAACGGAAATAAACAGGAGATCCCGTGTACACTCGGGCATGTTGAAGAACCATTTTGCAGTTAAAAGAAGAAATAAGTAGGCCATTAACATGAACCGCTACCAGGAAAAATTGTCAACAAAAACCTACTCACATCGTGGATCCCAGGCAGTGCTACGGAGTTCGTGCACGTGGGCCAGGAATCTCCTCGGATTTCCTCGAGGGTGAATATGTGGATCTATAGAAGAATATGTGGATCTATAGAAGAATATGTAGATCTATAGAAGAATATGTAGATCTATAGAAGAATATGTGGATCTATAGAAGAATATGTGGATCTATAGAAGAATATGTGGATCTATAGAAGAATAGGTAGAATTGGGTGGAAGGAAAAGAAAACAAACGATGAAGTCTTAAAACAATTAAAAATGAAAAGAGAATTACTAAACACAATTCAAACAAGACAAATGAAATTTTTGGGCCATGTTAAAGGACAGAACAGCCTAATAAAAGTAATCCTGGAGGGGAAAATACAAGGTAAAAGAGGCAGAGGCAGACCAAGACTATCATGGACGAGTAACATCAAAAGATAGACAAACCAGCCTATGACAACCTACACCATCAAGACAAGAAACAGAGCAGAATGGCGCTCTATGGTAGCCAACCTTCGTTGCGGAGATGGCACTCGATGATAATGATAACGGAGCACCTGCTGATTCGTCCGGTGTACAGTGATGATATTCATAACAACAAACATGCAAACTTGTCCAAGAAATCAAACTGCAGCTCCCCACTTTGCTTCAGAGTATATTCGCACAGATGAAGTGAGTAACAGAACTATGAAAGGTCAAGGTCAAGTACCAGCCTTGAACCGGCGTCTTAGCACGCGAGTTTTCACCCGTATGTGCTCGGCCGACTTTCCAGAAGTGTTCGGAGACTTCTGGATAGTGCTGCTTCAAGCAGCGAAACTCACGATGCGATAAGTCACTCCTCAACTTCCCAGAGTACTACCCTGGTACCCGTTTCTTGGTCAACCACGGTGGTATTTCTTTTTTCCAACCACGAGTACAACTCACACTGCCTCCAGCGGGAATCGAACACGGGTTGTCGGAGCGTCAGTGGCCCAGTCGGGTGGTTTTCCCATCTAAGCTACCGAGGCTCCTTGGCGAATGAAATTTAAAACCGGATTGTTTCATTTGTAAGAGACATCATCATCATCATCATCATCATCATCATCATCATCATCATCATCATCATCATCATCGAGTGCCGTCTCCGCAACGTGGTTTGGCTACCATGGAGCGCCATTCTGCTCTGTCTCTTGCTTTGATGGCGCAGGTTGTCATAGGCTGATTTGTCCATCTTTTGATGTTACTCGTTCATGTTAGTCTTGGTCTGCCTCTGCATCTTTTACCTTGTATTTTCCCCTCCAGGATTACTTTTAGTAGGCTGTTGTGTCTTTTAACATGACCCAAAAATCGCATTTGCCTTGTTTGAATTGTGTTTTGTAGTTCTCTTTTCATTTTTAATTGCTTTAAGACTTCATTGTTTGTTTTCTTTTCCTTCCATCCAATTCTACCTATTCTTCTATATATCCACATTTCAAAGGCTTCAATTCTCTGTTCTCTGTTGTAATTATGAAACGCTTTAATTTCTAGTGTGTAATATGAGTTAGAGCAAGAAAATTTACAAGGAAATTAAAGTAGAGAAATATAGAAACGCAATCCATACCAGAGGCATGGAGATCCCCTCTGGAGCACTTGAGTTGACAGACTTCGGGAAATTGAATTGAGCAACTTAACTGTCAACTCGTGAACGCCTTCGACAAAGGGTAAAATGGAGGTCAAATGTCAACAGGATGTGAGAGGAAGCTGACGACAAGAGGCAAGTCAGACTTAATGAAGACACACACAGAGTCTTGTTTATTGGAAATCAGCGAATAAGTCATAGGCGTCTACATAAGGTGGGTAATGAATATGTAGTGATTTTGTTTCTGTTAAATTTACCAACAGAATTATAAAAATTATTCTATATTAGTAAAAGAGGCTTCACTGTACTCGCGACTGACCCATGGGTGGTAATTCCTTCAACATTGATGGTGCTGAGAGTGTTCTGACAGTCCCATAAGTAAAAATAAAGAGCCCCCGTCACGCCAAGTGGCGTATAGGGAATATGGTGTTAGCGACCATATATTTTACAGACCTTCAGCACATGGTTTTTGGGGTAATGTGGTCGGTATTACGTCCATGCCGTTTTACTTTCCCAGAAAAAAATCCGGTACCCATTTAAGGCTGGGTGAACCCAGAAGCCGTCGGTTGATATCGAACCCTACCTCTTGTCCTTTGTAGTCCAATTCACTAACCACTGAGCTATCGCGGCTCCCTGACAGTCCCTTAAGCTCGCTGCTTATACACACTTCTTCAAAGAAAGGAAATGTGATGCTTTAATTGCGCTGATAAGACAAGATTGAACACACTAACAAGAATGTTGATAAGACAAGATTGAATACACTAACAAGAATGTTGATAAGACAAGATTGAACACACTAACAATAATGTTGATAAGACAAGATTGAACACACTAACAATAATGTTGATAAGACAAGATTGAACACACTAACAATAATGTTGATAAGACAAGATTGAACACACTAACAAGAATGTTGATAAGACAAGATTGAATACACTAACAAGAATGTTGATAAGACAAGATTGAATACACTAACAAGAATGTTGATAAGACAAGATTGAACACACTAACAAGAATGTTGATAAGACAAGATTGAACACACTAACAAGATTGTTGGAGGTCTTCAACATAATCAAAACGGATCATAAATCTATGAAGGCAAGGACTCAAAATGGTAGCCAGTAAAAAGTGTCCACACTGTAAATTCTCACAGAACGAGCCGTCACACAGTCTTCTTTTTTCTTTTCTCTTTTCACTGATACCGAAAGGTGTCGTGGTTTATATCATTTGTCGTTCTTGAGATGCTCGAACTGTCTGAATTAGTGATTTTCCTTTGTTGTTACATGTCTCTGTCACTGCATCTATCCATCTTCTTCTTTTCTCTTTTCACTGATACCTAAAAGGTGTCGTGGTTTATATCATGTGTCGTTCTTGAGCTGCTCGAATTGTCTGAATTAGTGATTTTCCTTTGTTGTTACATGTCTCTGTCACTGCATCTATCCATCTTCTTCTTTTCTCTTTTCACTGATACCTAAAAGGTGTCGTGGTTTATATCATGTGTCGTTCTTGAGCTACTCGAATTGTCTGAATTAGTGATTTTCCTTTGTTGTTACATGTCTCTGTCACTGCATCTATCTATCTTCTTCTTTTCTATTTTCACTGATACCTAAAAGGTGTCGTGGTTTATATCATGTGTCGTTCTTGAGCTGCTCGAATTGTCTGAATTAGTGATTTTCCTTTGTTGTTACATGTCTCTGTCACTGCATCTATCCATCTTCTTCTTTTCTCTTTTCACTGATACCTAAAAGGTGTCGTGGTTTATATCATGTGTCGTTCTTGAGCTGCTCGAATTGTCTGAATTAGTGATTTTCCTTTGTTGTTACATGTCTCTGTCACTGCATCTATCCATCTTCTTCTTTTCTCTTTTCACTGATACCTAAAAGGTGTCGTGGTTTATATCATGTGTCGTTCTTGAGCTGCTCGAATTGTCTGAATTAGTGATTTTCCTTTGTTGTTACATGTCTCTGTCACTGCATCTATCCATCTTCTTCTTTTCTCTTTTCACTGATACCTAAAAGATGTCGTGGTTTATATCATGTGTCGTTCTTGAGCTGCTCGAATTGTCTGAATTAGTGATTTTCCTTTGTTGTTACATGTCTCTGTCACTGCATCTATCCATCTTCTTCTTTTCTCTTTTCACTGATACCTAAAAGGTGTCGTGGTTTATATCATGTGTCGTTCTTGAGCTGCTCGAATTGTCTGAATTAGTGATTTTCCTTAGTTGTTACATGTCTCTGTCACTGCATCTATCCATCTTCTTCTAGGTCTTCCTCTTGGTCTTTTTCCATGTTTTCTTGAGAAGAACGCCCTTGATGGTGATTGGTGAGGATTCATTCTGACCTGGTGGCCAAAAAATTTAAGTTGTTGTTCTATATATTATTGGCAGGGTTTTGTTCCTACCATTTTTCTTATGGTTTAATTTGGTATTCTATCTCTTCTTGTGTTTTTGTGTCTAACCTTTCTTTAACTGATGTGAATATTTCTGTATGCATGATAATTTAGTAATGAATAATCGCAACAGAAAGATCAAAAGTTTTGGCAAATCTGAGAGTTTCTGAAGATGCAATATTGCATCTTTAACCATAAAAGTTTTTTTTTTCTTCTAATTTTAAGATACATCTTTATTTTAAATCACTTTGGATGTTAAATATAAGACACATTCGCATTTTATTTTCGTGGAAAGACACAATTGACGAAATTTACTAAAGTATAGTTGATAAAGAACTGTGTTCAGCGGCGAGTGGCGCCGATCTCTTCGCTCATGATACGAGTTCATCCGCAGTGAAATATAAACTGACTAAGACCACCGGACAGAAAATAAAACTGGAAAACCCATTAACTGGCGTGACGTGTTCAATTATAGGAGATATATATGTAGACATACGGCTGACGTCACACTTCCCATAACTACCGTTGCTCGTAAAGCTGAACAAGACAAACTAGTTGGTCGTATTCCAGGAATACCGGGAGCCTCGGTAGTCTAGTTGGGAAAACCACCCGACTGGACTACCGACGTTCGGACAGCCCGTGTTCGAATCCCACTGGGAGCAGTGTGAATTGTACTCGTGATTGGAAACAAAAACAAAAATACCCCCACGGTCGACCCAGCCGTTGGCAGAAATGGGTACCAGGGTATCACCCTGGGAAGGTGAGGAATGTCGCCTTGCATCGTGAGTTTCGATGCTTGAGGCGACACTATCCAGAAATCTCCGAACATTTCTGGATAGGCGGCCGAGCACATATGGGTGGAAACTCGCGTGCTAAGACGCTGGTTCAAGTCTCGTACATTACCTTTACCTTTATTCCAGGAATTCCCTCTCTGCACGCAGGCCTTAGTTAATTTATGGTTGGCTGTAGTTTATCGACTAATGATAATGCATTGGCTTCCGTAATATGATATATTTGTTGAAACATACGGTATCGTTAGGGAGTGCTACGGTCGTTGTATTCGATAACAGCATTAAACATATTGTTTTAAGTTTCACAATATTTCAAACCGGAAGTGAAAAGTCTGACCCGGAAGGGGTGGAACTGGCGGTCAATGAGATCCAATATGGCGACAGAAAAGCGTGAGACGGGCGGACATAACAAAATTACTTTGGCGGGTTTTGTCTCCTAACCGGATTAGTCGGGATTAAACACTGGAGTCCTCCAGGCTGTCTCCAGCATTTAACGCTCCGAACGGTCCGGTTTAAACCGGGTTGGTGTCTGTTGCGGGGATAAGGTCTGATCAATTTACGCACCGTTGGTCCGCCGCGATGTGATGAACGCACATGTGGTCCTATCAAGATGTGCGGGCACCGAGAAAGTGACGTTGGGGCGGGAGGGGGGCGGGAGGGGGGCTGGTCTGTTAAACCAAAATCGAGGAACCCAAACATTTTATGGATCATATAGGAAGGAGTCTGTCAAGAACACGTCCACTTATCTTAACATTATCATTATCTAGCACCAAGCTTGCTGGCGTAGGTGATCATGTCTATCCACAACTCTCGATCTCGACAGTTATTTATCCTTTCTGGTGTTGACATTCTTTTAAGCTGCCTTGTATATTTTATTTTTTCTTCCCTCTATCTCTTCGTCCCTCAGTTTTCCCAGTTGTCATAATCTATTCCAGCTGATCCCATCTGCTCTATTGAAATATTAAAAGCATTTTAGTTGTATTCCTTTCCACACAAAAAACAGTTTAATAAAGATGATACTAATTAGAACAAGACAAATGAATTTTGGGGGAATGTTAAAATACACAACAGCCTAATAAAAGTAATATTGAAAGGAAAAATACAAGGTAAAAGAGGCAGAGGCAGACCAAGACTAACATGGACGAGTAACATCAAAAGATGGAAAAGTCAGCCTATGACAATCTGCACCATCAAAGCAAAAGACAGAGTGGAATGGCGCTCAATGGTAGGCAACCTTTGATGTCGGAGACTGTACTCAATGATGATGATGATGAAAGAAGATACTCAAAGTCTACAAAGTGTTACATACTCTCATTCTATAAACATATAATCCGTAGAAGTGGTTCCAATTTTTACACCTTGCAAAGCGTGAATAGTAAAAAAAAAGTAAAGTACCCCCGTCACGCCAAGTGGGGTATAGGGAATATGGTGTTAGTGCCCTGTCACGCCAAGTGGGGTATAGGGAATATGGTGTTAGTGCCCTGTCACGCCAAGTGGGGTATAGGGAATATGGTGTTAGTGCCCCGTCAAGCCAAGTGGGGTATAGGGAATATGGTGTTAGTGCCCCGTCACGCCAAGTGGGGTATAGGGAATATGGTGTTAGTGCCCCGTCACGCCAAGTGGGGTATAGGGAATTTGATGTTAGTGCCCCGTCACGCCAAGTGGGGTATAGGGAATTTGGTGTTAGTGCCCCGTCACGCCAAGTGGGGTATAGGGAATTTGGTGTTAGTGCCCCGTCACGCCAAGTGGGGTATAGGGAATATGGTGTTAGTGTCCCGTCACGCCAAGTGGGGTATAGGGAATATGGTGTTAGTGACCATAAATTTTACAGACCTTCCCCCCCTCTCTCTCTCTCTCTCTCTTACGTATCTTTTCATGCTTACACATAATCTTTTTCTTCTTGTTATACTTGTCTTCATCTTCTTATTCCTCTCTCTCTCTCTCTCTTTCTCTTTCTTCTACTTCTCCTCTTCATCTTCTGTGTTGGCTCCACCCCCTCCTCTTCATCTTCTGTGTTGGCTCCACCCCCTCCTCTTCATCTTCTGTGTTGGCCACACCCCCTCCTCTTCATCTTCTGTGTTGGTCCCACCCCTCCTCCTCATCTACAACCACTAGAAGAACTTAAATCTGACCTATATGTGTTGTATTGTCGTTTACCCAAAGTTACGATATTTTGCACATTTTGACCCAGCACATCCGACTTCAGAAAGACATTTTTAGCATCGGGTTTGCTTTCTCTCTTCGATCCCTATTTCTTTCACATGACTGGTTAATATGTTACCACGACCACCTCGAGGTTTACATATGTGCATTACAATTGACTGGTGAAATGATATAATATGCATAGGGTCAGCACTAATATCGATTCATCAGATGAGTAACCGTTATTGCCGTGTTTCTAGAACAACTTTCAGCGGAACAACTTGACATCGTGTTAGACATCAACAGATGAGACAGCCACACTGACAGCATTTCGTGACGAGTTTTCTCCCGTGTTGCAGCTCTCCCATAAATTATTGATGAATGACACTACGTCATGATCAATGAAGCGAGACTACTTCGACCTCTTCTTATCCCTCAAGCCATGATCCCTGACAGATAAACCAATCAATGACCAACATATCCTGGTATATTTGGTACAGGAGACAAGTAATAATAATAAATGAGTATTATAATAGAGGGGCACTTTCGAGGCGATAGATCAGCGAATCAATTCAGGGTAACATGTATGTTTACAACACTCGGGGGAAAAAAGAACACAAATAATCAACAACAGAAAACAAAAACAAAGAACTATCTCCAGTTTACCTCAAACGATCTCCAGTCTGCCTCCAATCTACATCCAGTCTACCTTCCAAACTATATTTAGTCTATCTCCAAACTATCTCCAATCTACCTCACAAGCTATATCCAGTCTACCTTCAAAACAATCTTCAATCTACCTCCAATCTACTTCTAATCTACCTCCAATCTACACCCACAAACTATCGCCAGTCAACCTCTAATCTACCTCCAGTCTACCTCCAAAACTATCTTCAGTCTACCTTCAATCTACCTCCCAAACTATCGCCAGTCTACCTCTAATCTACCTCCAGTCTACCTCCAAAACTATCTTCAGTCTACCTCCAATCTACACCCACAAACTATCGCCAGTCTAATTCTAATCTACCTCCAGTCTACCTCCAAAACTATCTTCAGTCTACCTCCAATCTACACCCACAAACTATCGCCAGTCTACCACTAATCTACCTCCAATCTACCTCCTAAACTATCGCCAGTCAACCTCTAATCTACCTCCAGTCTACCTCCAAAACTATCTTCAGTCTACCTTCAATCTACCTCCCAAACTATCGCCAGTCTACCTCTAATCTACCTCCAGTCTACCTCCAAAACTATCTTCAGTCTACCTCCAATCTACACCCACAAACTATCGCCAGTCTAATTCTAATCTACCTCCAGTCTACCTCCAAAACTATCTTCAGTCTACCTCCAATCTACACCCACAAACTATCGCCAGTCTACCACTAATCTACCTCCAATCTACCTCCTAAACTATCGCCAGTCAACCTCCAATCTACCTCCAGCCTACCTCCAAAACTACCTCCAGTCTACCTCCAAAACTACCTCCAGTCTACCTCCAGCCTACCTCCAAAACTACCTCCAGTCTACCTCCAGCCTACCTCCAAAACTACCTCCAGCCTACCTCCAAAACTACCTCCAGTCTACCTCCAGCCTACCTCTAAAGCTACCTCCAGTCTACCTCCAAAACTACCTCCAGTCTACCTCGAAAACTACTTCCAGTCTACCTCCAGTCTACCTCCAAAACTACCTCCAGTCTACCTCCAGTCTACCTCCAAAACTACCTCCAGTCTACCTCCTAAGCTATCTTCAGTTTACCTGCAAGCTACCTCTAGTAATTAAACAAAGTAAAGTACCCCCGTCACACCAAGTGACGTATAGGGAATATGGTGTTAGTGACAATATATTTTACAGACCTTCAGCACATGATTTTTGGGGTAATGTGGTCGGTATTACGTCCGTGCCGCTTTACTTTCCCAGAAAAAAAAATCCAGTACCCATTTAAGGCTGGGTGAACCTGGAAGCCGTCGGTTGAGATCGAACCCTACCTCTTGTCCTTTGTAGTCCAGTTTACTAACCACTGAGCTATCGCGGCTCCCAAGCTACCTCTAGTCCACCTCCAAAACTATCTCCAGTCTACCTCCAAACGACCTCCAGTTTACCTTCAGTCTACTTCACAATCTATCCCCAATGTACCTCCAATCTACATCCAATTTGTCTTCAGTGTACCTACAGTAGAAGAAGAATGTTGAGGCTTCCTTAAATGGCTAAAGAAGCCTAAGAGAACATTATTAAAGAGGCCAACACAAAAAGAGAGCTCCTAAAAACATCAGAAAGGAACAATCAATATTTATCGGGCACATCATGAGAAGAGCAAAGTTGGAATACTTGGTTATAACTGGAAAAATACAGGGAGAGAGGGATCGCGGACGACAAAAAGTGAAGATACCAGACAGCTTGGTGTCATGACATGTAAAACAGTCAACAACAGAGTTGATTTGATGCATTGAGAATAGCGATTTATGGAAGAACATGATCGCTTAAGCCAACCGGTATGACACGTGATGATGATGACAGAGTATCGACGTTAGGACAGCAGGATACCGTCTCTCCCCTTTCTATTAGTTCATCTTCCACGGACTTGGGAGTCGGGTATCAACCTGTTCTTCCAGTCGATCAAAAAAAAAAAGAATTTGCTGCCACGAATATTTGAACCGGAAGTCATATAATCAGTGGTCGAGTGTTCTATCAAACTCTGCCATCTCATTCACTCATTAGATAGAAGACTGGAAATGAAAATAACATGTCTGACAATTCGACGCTTCCATTGTTTAACAGATTAAATTCGCGTTAACATATTGACGATGACATCGTTTCACCAATGTAAAAGAGAAATAAAAATAATATTTTGCACAACTCAATTCTTACACCGAAATGAAATGTGTCAGACGAATGACAGGAAACAGTCTGAGAGATATGATCAGAAATTAAGAAATAAGAGAAGATTATGGAATAATTCCTGCCATAGAATACATACAGAAGCCACAGATAAAATGGTTTGGTCACGTGATAGGAGAGAAAGGTTAAAGGAAAAAAAAAACAGCGAAACGAGTCTTCATTTATCCTTGGCGAGAACATCAGACTCAAGGGTCGACCAAAGAAAAGATGGATTGATGGAATATTAGAAACACTAGGAAAAATAACAACTGCAGAGTTCAAAATAAAATTAAAAGACAGCAAATGATATATCCCCTCGACGCTGAAAGGCAAACGAGGAAAGAATGAAGAAGAAGGCTTTTACACTGCCTGATATTCAGATTCGTTATTAATTATTGAAAGTGAAATCGGTTCACCGAAGGCAAAGAGAATAAAAAAAACAAAAACAAATAAAGCTATTTCTACAATTCGACGCTTACATTGTCTACGTTTAGAATAGATGTTTAATATCGACAATGAGATCGTTTCACCGAAGTTTAAAATTTAAAAAAAAATCACCAACACAGGTCCTGAAATATCAACAGATGAAGCCGGCAGACTGCTGGTTCAGTTTCATGACAAGTTTCCAGGCACGTGTTTGAATTATAGATGAGTGGCTCCGCAGCGTGCTCAATGACGCGTGACGACCACGCCTGGCGCTTTCTCTCTCTGGCATCTATAATGTTATGGCTCATTATTGTTCTTATTGTCTTTTCATGTTTTTTTTAATGTGCTACATACATTTTTGACATCTGGACATATCTGCACCCAACACGCGTACTGACAACGCTCGTACTTTATTTCTTTCAACTTCTATTATTTTTGTAAATTTGATCCCATCTGTCAGTTTTATTGGACGGATTTTTGTCTTTATTTTCCTGTGTTACTGTGACATTGGCCATTGACCACGACTCACGCACACACAGAAGATCACAACATGAGAAATGAGGTGCTTGATAAGGATAAGAAAGAACAAACAAAGGATAGATCGAATACCCCTTGTGAGAATCAGAGAACAGATCGGAATTAAGCCGTTCCTGCAATATATATCATCCTCATAAGGTGCCATCTCCGCAACGAAGGTTGGCGACCATGAAGCGCCATTTTGCTCTGTCTCTTGATGGTGCAGATTATCACAGGCTAACTTCTCCACCGTTTGATGTTACTCCTACATACTGCTACTGGTCTGTCTCTGCCTCTTTTACCTTGTATTTTCCCTTCCAAGATTACTTTTTGTAGGCTGCTGTGTCTTTTAACCTGCCCTAACTCTAGTTTGTCTTGTTTGAATTGTGTTTAGTAGTTCTCTTTTCATTTGTAATTGTTTTTAAAACTTCATTGTTTTCTTGCCATCCAATTCTTCTATAAATCCATATTTCAACGGTTTCAATTTTTTTCTGTTCTGTTTTCTTGTCTAGTGTCCATGTTTCTGCAACATACAAGAATGTTGATAAGATATAATATTTTGCTATTCTTAGTTTTAGCCCTCGTGTTATTTGTTTTGAAGTTAGTATTTTTTTAATGTTATGTAGAGCCGGTCTTAACATATGGATGTGAATCATGGACAATAGGACAACAGACAAGAAAATTACTGGAGGCTGTAGAAATGTGGTTTTACTGAAGAATGTTGAGAATACCATGGACAGCTAAGAAGAGTAATGAAAACGTTCTGAAAGAAGTCAATGCAAAAAGAGAGCTAATTCCTAATATTAGGAAGAAACAATCATCATTTTTTAGCCATGTAATGAGAAGAGATCAGCTGAAATATATTGTAACAACTGGGAAAATTGAGGGACGAAGAGATAGAGGGAAGCAAAGAAAAAAAATACCAGACAGCTTAAGAGAATGGCTTGGCGGAAGGTCAACAACAGAAATGATAAATAACTGTCGAGATCTAAAGTTGTGGAGAGACATGATCACCTACGCCAGCAGGCCCGGTACTTGATGATGCTGATGATATTTTTTAATGACATTAAAATTACTTTTTGACATTCCTATTCTTATGTTTAATTCAGTTGTACATTTCCCATCCCTGATTATAGTATGTTCAAGGCAGTTGGGAATAGATATAGAAACAAACAAATGAAATGATTCGGCCACTTGCCAAGAATGAAACAACAGACCAAACAACAACTTTAGTTTTATGTATAAAAACGTCAGAGCAGAGGGCAAGAGAGAAACCAAACAAAAAATGAATAGTGGGAATACAAGACTTGATCATCATCAAGTGCCATGTCTGCTGGCGTAGGTGATCATGTCTCTCTACAATTTTTACTCTCGACACCAAAACGTCTGATCAAGCCACGGAAAGAGAAATATTTTGAATATATTTCAACAACAGGTAAAATCGAAAGAAAAACGACAAAGTGGACAAACTACTGAAGGTACATTACGACTAAGCGGTAGCTCGCTGTCTACTGTTCACATAGGTCAAGGTTTAGTTTCAAAACATTGCGAATTTTTTTCTGGTTTTTTTTTTTTAAATTGGGCCGACTTGACTTCGTATTCATCACAACTACAACTGTATGGTAGGGGACAGTAAACCAACTGCTGTGACGTATCCAGGTTTCTTTGCGAGCAGGGGCGGTTGTGGGTTGAATAATATCACTACCTATAACTCATAAAGGTTATCCATAACCGGTAACGTCACGCTAGTAGTGTTACGCGCTGGCCTTTCTCTAAATTTAGTTATAGGAGTTCACCGAGTCTATTAAAATGAACATCAACGATTTCCTCTGGAAAAGACAGCTGCTTGACGTAATACTGACCATTTTTCCCTAAATGTGGTCGTAGACAAAATAATGGTTTTATCAATAATATTAATTAACCAAAAGGCATTAGACATGAGTTCTATATTGTTCTTCTCCAAATAAGCTGTTATAGGAAATAGAACAACGATAGAACAACAATATAAAAACAATAGAACAACAATAGAACAACAACAGAACAACAACAGAACAACACCAGAGCAACAACAGAGCAACAATAGAACAACAATAGAACATCAATAGAACAACAATAGAACAACAACAGAACAATAACAGAGCAACAACAGAGCAACAACAGAGCAACAATAGAACAACAATAGAACAACAATAGAACAACAACAGAACAATAACAGAGCAACAATAGAACAACAATAGAACAACAATAGAACAACAATAGAATAATAACAGAATTAAAATGAACAACGACTACAGAATTATTATCTTTAAATCTTTAGGTTATTTTCATTACAGAAATCTCCCGGGAGAGTGTTGTGGGGGTCTTGAAGACAGGAGAATAAAGGCCGCTTGTCCAGTGCTGTCGCCACGAGGTATTCGGGTCTAAGTTTATCTTTCACTCCCGACATATAAAAAAAACTTTAACCCCCGCCGGGATTCGAACCCACGTTCTCCTGGTATGGAGCCTGACAAGTTATCGACTCGGCCACACTTTCCCGTTGCCACCCTCTCTCGTTACCGACCTCTATTATTGTCACCTTCTCTTGTTGCCATCCTCTCTAATTGCCACCTTCTCTTGTTGCCATCCTCTCTAATTGCCATCCTCTCTTGTTGCCATCCTCTCTAATTGCCATCCTCTCTTGTTGCCACCCTCTCTTATTCCCACCATCTCTCGTTCCCACCCTCTCTCTCTCGTTCCCACCATCTCTCGTTACCGACCTCTATTATTGTCACCTTCTCTTGTTGCCATCCTCTCTAATTGCCACCTTCTCTTGTTGCCATCCTCTCTAATTGCCATCCTCTCTTGTTGCCATCCTCTCTAATTGCCATCCTCTCTTGTTGCCACCCTCTCTTATTCCCACCATCTCTCGTTCCCACCCTCTCTCTCTCGTTCCCACCATCTCTCGTTCCCACGCTCTCTGCATCGTTACCACAGAAAGCTTTGATGAAGTTATCTTCTAATGCCTTATATATCACATCTACAAAGATAACAACATTAATTCATTGAAGTGTTATTCTACCAATAAAATAGTTCTTAGCAGAAGTGTCACGACTCCCACAAACCGAATGATAAGAAGAAAAAAATCGTTATTAATATAAACAATAATATCAAATCAGGGTTTAGTTCCTACCATTTTTCTTAGAGATAGAATACCAAATGAAACCATAAGAAAAATGGTATGAACTAAACCCTGCCAAGAATATATAGAACAACAACTTAAATGGTTTGGCCACCTGGTCAGAATGAATCCTCACCAATCACCATCAAGGGCGTTCTTCTCGAGAATGCATGGAAAAAGACCAAGAGGAAGACCTAGAAAAAGATGGATAGATGCAGTGACAGAGACATGTAACAACAAAGGAAAATCACTAATTCAGACAATTCGAGCAGCTCAAGAACGACACATGATATAAACCACGACACCTTTTAGTTATCAGTGACAGAGACATGTAACAACAAAGGAAAATCACTAATTCAGACAATTCGAGCAGCTCAAGAACGACACATGATATAACCACGACACCTTTTAGTTATCAGTGACAGAGACATGTAGCAACAAAGGAAAATCACTAATTCAGACAATTCGAGCAGCTCAAGAACGACACATGATATAACCACGACACCTTTTAGTTATCAGTGACAGAGACATGTAGCAACAAAGGAAAATCACTAATTCAGACAATTCGAGCAGCTCAAGAACGACACATGATATAAACCACGACACCTTTTAGTTATCAGTGACAGAGACATGTAGCAACAAAGGAAAATCACTAATTCAGACAATTCGAGCAGCTCAAGAACGACACATGATATAACCACGACACCTTTTAGTTATCAGTGACAGAGACATGTAGCAACAAAGGAAAATCACTAATTCAGACAATTCGAGCAGCTCAAGAACGACACATGATATAACCACGACACCTTTTAGTTATCAGTGACAGAGACATGTAGCAACAAACGAAAATCACTAATTCAGACAATTCGAGCAGCTCAAGAACGACACATGATATAAACCACGACACCTTTTAGGTATCAGTGAAAACAAGAAAGAAGAAGAAAAATTAACAATGGCGGTTAAAAATTTGTTATAAATAATTTGACTTCTTCTCGTTGATCAGCTTCCCCTCAATCCCATTGTATCTTCTTCATTCTCCCTTTCAAAATACACATGCGATGTTGCAATTTGGCAGCAACTTCATAATAATAAGATGATGATGATGTATACGAAGATGTAAAAAAAGAAAGACATACATTTCGCGTGATATAAAGTAGTAAGTACCCCCGTCACGCCAAGTGGTGTATAGGGAAATATGGTGTTCGTGACCCTGTATTTTACAGACCCTCAGTACATGATTTTTGGGGTAATGTGGTCGGTATTACGCTCGTGCTGCTTTACTTTCCCAGAAAAAAAATCCGGTACCCATTTAAGGCTGGGTGAATCCGGAAGCCGTCGATTGGGATCGAACCCTACCCCTTGTCTTTTGTAGTCCAGTTCACTAACCACTGAGCTATCGCGGCTCCCTTCGCGTGATATGCTGTGTGGTATTTGCATAATTGAAGATAAAGAAGAAAGAAGAAAGAAGGAAAGAGCGAAAGAATGAAAGAGAGAAAGAAAGAAAGAAAGAAAGAAAAGGAAAAAAGAAAGAAAGAAAGAAAGAAAGAAAGAAAGAAAGAAAGAAAGACAAAAGAAAGAAAGAAAGGAAGAAAGAACAAGACAACGGATAAGAAATAAGTTACAAACAGATGATACTATTTTTTATGAGCATCTTTCTTCTTGTTATCAAACCGCTTCCATCCCTTACTTTTGTTATTCGCACAGTCTACCTGTGACAGGTAAATGTATTTGATATCTTCAATACAGACGTTCAACACCACAAAAGACCAGAACAAAAAATGTTGAACAATAATGTTGATATCGTTATTGTTCGTATATGGGACATCGAGTACACACATTCCCCATTTGCTAGTGTTTTGTTACAGAGCGTTCCGTCCTCCGGTGCGCCTGGACGCACTCCACTGAACCGAGACGCCTGTCCGTCTGTTGAGTTTTCCAATCTGTTCGACTGGAAGTTCTTGGTCACGTGCAGCTCTGTTGATACCAGGAGTGCGCATAGATTTCTCTCCCTTGTAACCAAGGACGCCTCGGACTAGTCCTGCACGTGCCTTTTGATGGATAGGTGACAGCAGAGGCGTTATATAACGACTGACCTCGTTTGATTGACAGGTGTAATGAAATGAGATTTTAACTGCCGCATTTGTTAGATGACGTAACAGACATTGGCGTAACATACATTGCTAGTGATCGACGGGGCCAGATTTAGGTCTAGGCCAAATAATCTATAGCTTACAACAGCGGTATCCAACGCGGCGTCCGTGGATACCATGGCGCCATCGATTTGATTTTCCTGACGCACGCGACCTACTTTCCGGTCACTAAATGTTACCCAACGAAAATTAACGTTAATTTGAATGTCAACATTTAGTTGTAAGTAAAAACATTATTTTCTCAGGGTTCTTTTTAGTTTGTTCAATTGCTGCTGTACCCCCGTTCGGGTGTCGAGGGAGATACAAAGTTTTGGTTCCCGCCTTTTTGGTGGCTTCACTCATTGTCAATTGATGTTACTGTAGCGCTTTTCTGATGGTGTCTGTCCATCTTACTCTGGGTCTGCCTCTCGCATTCTCCCGATTCCCCTTTTAGAATATGCTTTTTATGGTTACATGTAGCATTCGTCAGAAAACGAGAACAACATAGACAAACAACCAAATAAAGATAATTCTGCAACATCTAGGATGAGCGGGACATGTAAATGAAAGAGAAATAAACAGAAGGATAAAAGAATTGATGTGCTACATTCATATCGGGGGGTAAAAGATGTGCTACATTCATAAGGGGGGATAAAAATAGATATGTAAAAATTAGTAAGGCAGAGAGAGATAGAGAGAGAGTGACAGAGAGAGAGAGTGGGAGGGAGACAGAGAGAGAGTGAGAGAGAGACAGAGAGAAAGTGAGAAAGAGACAGAGAGAGAGGCAGAGAGTGAGAGAGAGACATAGACAGAGTGAAAGAGGGGCAGAGAGAGAGAGTGAGAGAGTGACAGAGAGAGATAGGGTGAGAGAGTGACAGAGAGAGAGTGGGAGGGAGACAGAGAGAGAGTGAGAGACAGACAGAGAGAGGTTGAAAGGGAGACACAGAGAGATTGAGAGAGAGACAGAGAGAGTGAGAGAGAGACAGAGAGAGAGTGAGAGAGAGTGAGAGAGAGACAGAGAGACGGTCGACCTTGGGTGTGGTAGTGTTTCTTGATGGCTCTCTGTATTGTACCTTCATATCTCTGTCTTACCACGAAGCCAACTATTTTATCTGTTGTTTCTTTATGTATTTCATCATCATTATCATCAAGTACCTACGCCTACTGGTGTAGGTGATCATGTCTCTCCACAACTTTCGATCCCGGCAGCTATTTATCATTTCTGTTGTTGACCTTCTGCCTTCTGCCAAGCCATTCTCTTAAGCTGTCTGTTATTTTTTCTCCTTGCTTCCCTCTATCTCTTCGTCCCTCAATTTTCCCAGTTGTTACAATATATTCCAGTTGTTCTCTTCTCATTACATGGCCAAAAAATGATGATTGTTTCTGCCTAATATTGGAAATTAGCTCTCTTTTTATGTATTTACTGGATTTATTCCTATCTGTTTTTTTCCCCTAGTTCTCCACTTCTGATCTTAGCTCTCAGGCTATGTTCCTGCCATGCGTCTCATACAAATTCATTTCGACTGTAGCGTATCGCTAACTAAATTCAAGCAAAAAAACTCGTGTCTAAATCTTGCCGTGCAAAGAAATCTGAACTCACAGATAAGAGGAAAAGAATAGCTCATAATATTTTGTTTCAATTAATTTTATGTTCAAATTTTTGCATTTCGCTATCAAATAAATCTTACATTTTCTTTTTAAATTATTTAATTCATCGAAGGATTACATTTTAATGTTTCTTTTTTTTTTTAATTCAGAATATGAACTCTCTTGTAATCCAAATTCATCATAAATAAACAGCTGAAGACTGCTGGCATGTCAACAGATAAGAAGGAGCTTTTGTTTTTTCCTTCCAAAGATTAATTGATCAGATCATCGCGATATCTGATTTCAATATTTAAAAGAATATGTTCTTTATGTTTTTTTTTGTTTCGTAATATTTCGTTTATTTATTTTAAGAAACGTGATCTTTTTATGACTCGCAATTTGAATTTCTGTTGCAGATGTTCTTCGTTTAATGATCATTATGATTATCCTTCATCTTCTTTCCTCTTCTTCTTCCTCTGCCTCTTTTGTATCTCCTTCTTTTGTTACTACTACTACTACTACTACTACTACTACTACTACTACTGCTACTACTACTACTACTACTACTGCTACTACTACTGCTACTACTGCCACTACCACCACTACCACCACTACCACTACCACTACCACTGCCACTACTACTTCTACTGCCACTACTACTACTACTACTACTCTAGTACTACTGCTATTAACATTACTACTACTACAATTACGACTGCCACTACTGCTACAGATACACTTAATATTATCACTACAAATACAACTACTATAACTACAAGGAAAAATAAAAAAAATAAAAAAATGGTATGTAAGAAGCTTTACGTGACAAGTGGACGACACAGACTAAACAACGTTTCGGCTCAATAGGCCTTCATCAGGAACAATAAAAAAAAAACACACACACACACACAAAACTGATAACGAAACAACCAAAACAAAAACAATCGAAATGTGTTAAAGAAAACAACAAAAATAAATAAAACTATCCAATCATATCCAAAATGAAATCGCAACCAAGTGCGGCTGTCCTGAACGTCGAAAATCGTGCAAAAAAGTGCGTTAATGTACACAGAACCAGATGAGTTAACACAGTCGTCAGTGTGCAAACACAAAGGAGAAAGAATCGAATAGTAGACTGACAGGTGTAAAAAGATGCTAAGAGTGAGATGTTTGAGAGTGGGGTACAATAAAAATAAATGAGGGGTAAGGAGCACAGAAAAAAAACTATAGAGGAGAACACCGAAGTGTCTCATAAGGGACTAGAGGAGAAGAACTATAAAAAGCATGGCATAGTAAGTAGACCAAAGAACCCAAATATGTGTATAGGTCGTTTCAAAATACAGGGTGTTTATAAAGTCTCACTACACTTGGTATCTAGGTCAATTTGAAAAAAAAATGTTTATGACGTCATCACAATATGTGCTCCCACTGTCAATGAAATTTGTTGAATAAGTTTATTGCTACTGGAAATGTGGAAGATGCTCCACGATCTGGTAGGCCTGCTGTGAATGATGAAATATGTTTAGATATCCAAGACAGAATCCTTAAAAGTCCAGACAAGTCATTAAAAAAACTGTCGCAACAAGTGAACTTACCATTGAGCACATATTGTGATGACGTCATAAACATTTTTTTCAAATTGACCTAGATACCAAGTGTAGTGAGACTTTATAAACACCCTATATTTTGAAGGTGTTTAAAATTACACATCTCTGCAACCAATTGATTGATAATGCTGAAATTTTGCATATGGTCTTGTGATTTTTTGGTCCCAAGAAGTACATTCATTTCCTCACCAACAAACGTATAGTTTTAAATATTCTTTATTTGAAGTATACAAATTTAAGGCATTTTGGTCAAACCATATATTTGGAGGAATTACCGCTTCATATGAGTGAGCACCCACGGACTTGTCATCTTGAACGTAATGCGCGCCAATTTCCCTGTTTTAAGCACTAAAAAACACATAAAACGCGTCATAGTTATAATTTTATATCCGGTGCATCCCATTTCCTGTCGTTTTGTTGTGATTTATGTGCAACGGCGTATCCTAATTATTGGGTAATTTCGTTAAATTTGTGATCTGTTAGTCAATGGGTATAAAAGTAAAGTTCCTTACATTGCAATCAGTGGCAATAAAGGTGTATAAATATTTTTGCATAAAAGCTAAGCGTGGAAAACTGTATCGAAGCATCTCAAAGCCAGAAAAGAGAACTATTCACGCATTGGGTATAAGCAAACGCTTTTTCAAACAAGTGCTTAAAGCTAACGGAGTGTCCAGTTCAATCAAGACTAGGACGCTAGGAAGAAAGAAAGTAGTAGATAGTTTTGACAAGGAAGTGATTAGAAGAGCAATTTGTAAAATGTTCGATTCCAAAGAAACTGTGACTTTAAGAAAACTGAAAATTCGACTGAGAGCAGAAAATGACATTGTTGTGTCGAAAACAACATTATGGAGAACTGTTAGAAGCATCGGTTTTACGTTTAGAAAGTACGATAGTGGTAGAAATGTCATCTGCGAGAAGCCGCACTTAGTTTCTATGAGGAGTAAATATTTACGTGAAGTACGGGAAATGCGTAACCAAGGTTATGATATTGTATTTCTAGATGAATCTTGGATAAATTCTCACCACACAAGTGCAAAGGAATGGCAGTTATCAGATGGAAGTATTAAAAGATGTGTACCCACTGGAAAAGGACAGCGTATTATAATGGCACATGCAGGCAGCCGAAAAGAAGGGTTGGTGAAAAATGCAGAACTTATATTCACCTCTAATTATACTGACAACAGGGACTATCACACCGAGATGAATGGCCATATATTTAGAGAGTGGATTGAAAATACTCTTCTTCCAATTCTAGACAGACCATCCTGTCTGGTAATGGACAACGCGTCGTACCACAACGCTGTGGCAGAAGAAGACAAAATTCCTACATCTACCAGTACAAAAGATGTTATAAAGATTTGGCTAAGAAAGGAAGGAATTCCATTTAACGAGGGATTTTTGAAACCTGAATTACTGTCACTTGTTAAGAAATCGCAAAAGACCAAAGTATTCCAAATAGACAAAATCATTCAACAGCATGGTCATACGTGCTTGAGACTGCCCCCTTATCATCCACAATTAAACCCCATTGAACTCGTTTGGGCAAAAATTAAAGGGCAGGTGGCAGCTGAGAATACAAGTTTTAAACTATGCGATATAAAAGGACTGACATATGCTGCTCTATCACAGATTGACAAAGATTTTTGGTGCAAATGTGAAGATCATGTCTTAAAAGAAGAAAATGACTATTGGAAAAAAGATGGACTATCGTTCGTTCAGCCCAGATTAGTAATCAATATGTTAGACTCCTCTGATTCAGAATAAATGAAATAATAATGGACGTTTTTATATGTCCGCATGATCAATCTTTAGCTAAAGTTGATAACGTTTTGAAAATGTAAAGATTCTTGATATGTGTACTGCAGGCATGCAAAGAAACTAAATCACTTTCATATGTCTTGTTTACGTAAAATAATGAAATTCACATGGAAAGACATAAAACGAACAATGTAGCTCTTTACAGTGAAGAGGATCCCGTGCTTACATCGGACTCTTTAGTCACATGCGTACCCATAAACAATAACTTTGCTTGATATGTCATGCTCGTTATCGCTCGCAACGGATAATTAATTTTTTTAAATGTATTCTTTGTTGTATATTGTTTAAATAGTTTTCATTAATGGAACTGTTTATACGCTGATTTGTTTTAGACCGTCTGTAAAGGCTATAACATTGACATTCTCATAGTATTTTAAAGAAAGTAAACAATAGAAAGTAAACAGTTGATAAACGCCTCCAACTTTCAAGTTGTGTAGAGACGCCTATGTCGAGAAGCTGATTTCCATTAATGTACGGTAAATTATTTTCTCCAGGAGCAAAAAGATCCGTAAATTCACTGAGATCAAAGGAAAGTGCTGCTTCATGATGAAGCATACTTCCTACATCATTAAATTTTGTGAAAGCGGTGGGACCTTGGAAAAACAAGGCCAGATGTAAAAAATCAAGCTTGTAAGTGCAGGGAAAGAGGAGATATTTCATGTTAATCGTGAACATTTAGATTTGAAACGACCAATAGTAGAGAAGGCTATGCAAAATGGAAGGAGCAACCAAAAGGAAACTATGCGTATGAGTGTGATACATTCATACCTCTCGGGGTCAGCGAACCATACTGGACTATAAGGCGATTTTCCAAAGTATAGCGGCTGCGGTCGCCAGAGTTATTACAATATATATTTACATGTGCGTGTGTGTGTGTGTGTTTTTAATTGTTCCTGATGAAGGCCTATTGAGCCGAAACGTTGTTTAGTCTGTGTCGTCCACTTGTCACGTAAAGCTTATTCAGCTTTACTGCAGCTTCGCATTTTTATGCCTTAAACCCTTTACTAGTACAATACAGCTGCTACTTAATGTGTGTATTTTGTCCTTAGTGTTTACTTTAGTGTCAGTTTTGTGTGTGTGTTTTTTTTTTTATTGTTCCTGATGAAGGCCTATTGAGCCGAAACGTTGTTTAGTCTGTGTCGTCCACTTGTCACGTAAAGCTTATTCAGCTTTACTGCAGCTTCGCATTTTTATGCCTTAACCCTTTACTATTACTACAACTGGTTTTACAGAAGAATGTTGAGAATACCATGGGCAGCTAAGAAGAGTAATGAAAACGTTCTGAAAGAGGCCAAAGCAAAAAGAGAGCAAATTTCCAATATTAGAAAGAAACAATCATCATTTTTGGCCATGTAATGAGAAGAGAACACCTGGAATATATTGTGACAACTGGAAACATTGAGGGACGAAGAGATAGAGGGAAGCAAAGAGAAAAAATACCAGACAGCTTAAGAGAATGGCTTGGTAGAAGGTCAACAACAGAAATGATAAATAACTGTCGAGATCGAAAGTTGTGGAGAGACATGATCACCTACGCCAGCAGGCCCGGCACTTGATGATGATGATTACTAAAACTAGACTTACATCTACAACTAGAATTACAGCAACTATTACTACAACTAGAATTACAGTTACAATTACTACAATTAGAATTACAGCTACTATTACTACAACTAGAATTACATCTACTATTACTACAACTAGAATTAAAGCTATTATTACTACGACAATTACAGCTATTACTACTAATTCTACAAATACAGCAACTATTACTTAACTAGAATTTACAGCAACTATTACTGCTACAATTACATTTACTATTACTGCTACAATTGCATTTACTATTACTGCTACAATTACATTTACTATTACTGCTACAATTACATTTACTATTACTGCTACAATTACATTTACGATTACTACTACAAATACATTTACTTTTACTACTACAATTATAGCTACTATTATAGCTACTACTTCTACAATTATTACAACTACAATTACAGAACTTATTACTACTACTACTACTAAAAATACTGCTACTTTAACTACTACAACTACTACAATTACACTTACTATTATTACTACAATTACAGCTACTATTACTACTGCGATTACTCTATTTTTGCAATTACCACTACTTCTACGATTACAGATACAATACTACTATAAATAGAGTTATTATTACTACTACTATTACTACAACAATTACAGTAACTATTACTACTACAATTACAAATACTATTACTACTACAATTACAGCTTCTATTGCTATTACAATTTCTACTACCACTACTACTACAATTATAGCTACTATTACTACTACAATTACAGTTATTATTACAATTCCTATTACTTCTACTATTGCAGCTACTATTACTGCTACTATTACTACTACAATTACAGCTACTATTACTACTACAATTGCAGCTACTATTACTACCACAATTACAGCTACTATTATTACTACAATTACAGCTACTATTACTACTACAATTACAGCTACTATTACTACTATAGTTACTGCTACTAAGAGTAGCATTAATAATAAGACGAAGAGGTATTGTACTACTTTTACTATTACTTATTATTCCTATTTTGTATACTACTACTACCACTGCTACTGCTAAACTTACTATTACTATTACCATTACCATTACTATTACTACTATTACTACTACTATTACTATTACTATTAATACTACTATTAATATTACTATTACTACTATTACTACTACTACTGTTACTACTACTATTACTATTACTACTACTACTACTATTACTATTACTATTACTATTACTACTACTTTTTTCTTTTTTGTTAGTATTGCAATTCATTTGATGTCTCTCTATGTAGTTTAGATTTGATAAAATACTCAATCTCTTTCTTACGTCATCGTTTATGATTCCCAAAAGGAGATATGCTTCAGAAAATGCCCTCACAGACGTCATGATTTACTTCCCTTTAACTGCTAAATCCACTTTTGTAATTAAAAATGTGATAAAATGAGCCCAGTCTGTTATCAATTCTTTCAATTAAATTATCTGCCCTTTTAACAATGTAAAAGTCTAGCAACTGTTATATGTGTCTCTCTGCTCTTTATGCACTGTTTTCTTCTTGTTCTTTTCATTCCGTCCATTACACGTCATCTCATGACGATAATAATACTTCCGGGATAAAACCATATTTTCCCCCAACCATGCTCTGTGCATTGAGGCGTATCAACAGCTCCCCGTTAGAAGCCACGACTCGCCATATGGCACCGATTGTGTCCCAGGTTGTAGTCTTAGTGCGTGCATGATTTGGGGTTAGGGCGGTTCAATGTGGCGGAGTTGGTAGTAACAAAGGAAACTTAGCTTTATTGTGTCTGCTCCAATTCTGTGTTTCCTTGTATTTCTCAGCATGTCTTTCAGTATAAATTCCAAGTGAATCATCACAGCATTAATATGTTAAAATATTTTGATTACCAAAACATTTTAACACATCGATTTTGTTGAAATATAAATTTCTTTCATTTCTTTCTCTTCACTTCATCTTATATCCGTTATGATGTAGAGGGCGATACAAAGTTCTGTTTTTCGCCCTTTTTGACAGTTTCAGCCATCACTACTTAATGTTGTTGTAGCGTTTCTTTGATGCTGTCTGTCTCTTACTCTCTGAACCCGTCTCTTGTTCTTCTCTCTTCTCTTGTAATCAAATCGAGATGTTGAGGGAACACTGAAAATATCATGACGGAAAACCTGTTTCATCAATTTGATGGTCTATCCCAGATTTCACAAATATTAATCTATGTACAAGTGTTATAAATTTGGTGGTCCATCCCAGATTTCACAAATATAAATCTATGTACAAGTGTTATAAATTTGGTGGTCCATCCCAGATTTCACAAATATAAATCTATGTACAAGTGTTATAAATTTGGTGGTCCATCCCAGATTTCAATCATATAAGTCTATAAACCAATCTCATAAATTTGATGGTCTGTCCCTGATGTAATTTATCTAAATCTAAATGAGTGTCTTATAAATTTGATAGTCTGCCAGATATTTTATTCCAATAAATAAATCATTTCAACTTCTTGATTCTACTTAAACAAATTTATATATTCCTCTTATACATTTTAAGGTCGCCACTCATATAAATGTATATATTTTTCTTACATTTTACAGTCTTCACTCATATAAATTTATATATTTCTCTTATACATTTTACGGTCGCCACTCATATACATTTATATATTTCTCTTATACATTTTACGGTCGCCACTCATATAAATTTATACATTTCTCTTATACATTTTACGGTCGCCACTCATATAAATTTATATTTGTCTCTTATACATTTTACGGTCGCCACTCATATAAATTTATATATTTCTCTTATACATTTTACGGTCGCTACTGATATAAATTTATATATTTCTCTTATACATTTTACGGTCGCCACTTATATAAATTTATACATTTCTCTTATACATTTTACGGTCGCCACTCATATAAATTTATATTTTTCTCTTATACATTTTACGGTCGCCACTCATATAAATTTATATTTTTCTCTTATACATTTTACCTTCGCCACTCATATAAATTTATACATTTCTCTTATACATTTTACGGTCGCCACTCATATAAATTTATATTTTTCTCTTATACATTTTACCTTCGCCACTCATATAAATTTATACATTTCTCTTATACATTTTACGGTCGCCACTCATATAAATTTATATTTTTCTCTTATACATTTTACCTTCGCCACTCTTATAAATTTATACATTTCTCTTATACATTTTACGGTCGCCACTCATATAAATTTATATTTTTCTCTTATACATTTTACCTTCGCCACTCATATAAATTTATACATTTCTCTTATACTTTTTACGGTCGCCACTCATATAAATTTATACATTTCTCTTATACATTTTACGGTCGCCACTCATATAAATGTGTTCATCTTGAAAATATTAAATTCTCTGTCGCCGTTTGGTCTTGTCTTTAGCAAGACCGACCACATGAGGATCGGGCGAAAGTCGCGCCATGAATTTATTCTTTTCCTAAACTAGAAGGTAAATGCACCTCTTGTAGCATACATACTCACCTCATTTGTTACATTTTACTAATAATAAGTATATAGAAAATAACCTCTACTGAGATGAAATGTGTTAGACGAATGACAGGAAACAGTCTGAGAGATAAGATCAGAAATGAAGAACTGAGAAAAAAGCTAGGAATAGCCCCCGCCATAGAATGTATAAGGAAACAACAGATAAAATGGTTTGGCCGCGTGACAAGGCAGAAAGATCAAAACACAACACAACGAGCCTTCAACAAACGTTGTGAGAGCACCAGACCCAAGGGTCGACCACGAAAAAGATGAATCGATGGAATATTAGAAGCACTAGGAAACATAACAACAGCAGAGGTGAACAGAAGAGCAAAAGACCGCAAATTATATCTCCCCTCGACGCTGAAAGGCAGTGGAAGGAAAGAAGAAGTATAAGTATATAGAAAGAGGTGATCAATGCGAGTTATCATTATAATAACAAAAATGTCCTTATCAAGTTAACGAGCGGACAGAATGTGACCGGAAATTGGTCAGAGCCTTATAGCCGCGATAGCTCAGTGGTTAGTGAACTGGACTACAAAGGACAAGAGGTCGAGTTCGATCTTGATCGACGGCTTCCAGGATCACCCAGCCTTAAATGGGTACCGGATTTTTTTTCTGGGAAAGTGAAGCGACTCGAGTGTAATACCGGCCACATTACCCCAAAAATCATGTGCTGAATGTTTGTAAAAATTATGGTCACTAACACCATATTCCCTATACGTCACTTGGCGTGACGGTACTCTTTCCATATTTTTTTTTACATATAGATGACTACGTCTCGGTTGTTTCTCATTGACAGATTAGTTGACTTCATTCAAAAATATGACGATCATCATTTTCAGGAAGACGTGAACTTCCGGTCAATATGGTGCATAGGTGACAGGAACCATTAAAGGCTATGTCTGAAAAGTATTCCTTGTTGCAGTTTCTTTATATTCCAAGTCCGGCTTGTTGCAGGAGCTACTGAGTTACGTGCTCTGTGCACACCGTGAGCTGTGCGTTTCATCTGTTTTGATCGTGTTTCGATATTCCAATTGTTTACGATAAGTGATGATATCGTATGACAGGGAACAGACGGCTATGTTCACTTTCTGTGCGGTCTCGCCTCATGTCTTTTGGCGTGTGCTGAGACTGCTATGATGGGGACTACAGCTGCCTTTCTTTGTTTGTGAAATGATATCGTAATTCGGATTAATACGCTGGCACGGGCGATTGAGCAATTATGAATTTTAATTCCTTTGAAGTGATACCGGGGCCTTCCATAACTATAACTTTAGGTACATTGCTTGTTTGTGTCTTCTCAGTAAGCTAACATGCACATGCTTCTTCTATTACACATTGAGATTGATTAGGAGTAGCTTGACATTAGCATTAAACAAACAATTTTATAGTAAA
>JAVIAB010000059.1:69738937-69841437 GCA_032433765.1 Megaustenia siamemsis
TGTGTCTCATCCGTTTTGATCATGTTTCGATATTCCAATTGTTTACGATGAATGATATATATCGCATGACAGGGAACAGTTGGCTGTGTTCACTTTCTGCGCGATTTCGCCTTATGTCTTTTGGCGTGTGCTGAAACTGCTACGATGGGGACTACAGTTACCTTTCTTTGTTTGGGAGATGAGATATTAATTCGGATGATTACGCTGGCACGGGCGGTTGAGCAATTATTAAATTTTAATTCGTTTGCAGTGATACCGGGGCCTTCTATAACCAAATAACCAAATAACCTTAAGGTCGCCATATAATATTCATTATTACATGTATAAGCAGAATAAAAGTTAACGTACACAAACTGCTAAATCTGAATAATTTTTCACGTTTGAGTGCAACAAAAAAACGTAAAGAGACCCGTCACGCCAAGTGGCGTATAGGGAATATGGTGTTAGTGATGATAATTTTTTATAGACTTTCAGCACATGGTTTTTGGGAAAATGTGGTCTATTTTACGCCCGTGCCGCTTTACTTTCCAAATTAAAAAAAAAACCAGTACCCATTTAAGGCTGGGTGAACTGGAAGCCGTCGGTTGGGATCAAACCCTACCTCGTAGTCCAGTTCACTAACCACTGAGCCTATCGCGGCACCCACGTTTTAGTTTGGTCAGTCAAAAATCGAACCTCTTCCAGTGCACACACACATACAAATGAGGGGAAGGTACTCCCAACATGAAGATCTTTGACCGTTGATGCGATACAACTTCAACTGACAACAAAAATACAACTTTAAAATTAAAACAAGGAATCATGTGGTTGTAAGTGTGAGGGTTATTGAATTACTTAGCTATAACGAACAGGAAGAAAAGAAAGAAATGAAGAAAATATAAAAAGAAAGAAAAATAAATGTAAGCAGTAAGGTCTAATGAAGGACAAAGGAACTAATGTTTTGAAGAAGATGGTGAAAGAAAGAAAATATAACAGCACGAAAGAAGCGGGTCAGTCAGTTGTGAAGTTGATAATTCTCTGGCTTGTCGATATAGTGAAATAAGTTCCACAACACTACCCAGAGAGGGCTAGACATTAGATCTCACTACCCAGAGATGGCTAGACATGGGATCTCACTACCCAGAGAGGGCTAGATATGGGATCTCACTACCCAGAGAGGGCTAGACATGGGATCTCACTACCCAGAAAGGGCTAGGCATGGGATCTCACTACCCAGAGAGGGCTAGACATGGGATCTCACTACCCAGAGAGGGCTAGACATGGGATCTCACTACCCAGAGAGGGCTAGACATGGGATCTCACTACCCAGAAAGGGCTGGACATCAGATCTCGCTACCCAGAGAGGGCTAGACATCAGATCTCACTACCCAGAGATGACTAGACATCGGATCTCACTATCCAGAGAGAGCTAGACATCAGATCTCACTACCCAGAGAGGGTTAGACATTGGATCTCACTACCCAGAGAAGGCTAGACATCGGATCTCACTACCCAGAGAGGACTAGAAATCGGATGCCATTACTCCAGAAAACAGGTTCAGTGTAAAGCCATGAAGAAACGAAAGGTTCCAAATGAAAAATTCCCACCTGTTGAAGTAGAATTCTAACCCGATACCTTCTTGTCCAGATGCTGGCGAATTACTTCTAGACCACCCAGCCCCCATTAGGGAAGATAATAGCAAAGAGGAAGAAACTGACTCGACACAACTTCCCACATGTTATTCTTTGAAGGTAAAGTTTAATACTTCCTATTCCAACGACATCATAAATTAAGCAATAACACTCCCCCCTTGTAAACACACATCATCATCAAGTACCGTGCCTGCAGGCGTAGGTGATCATGTCTCCACAATTTTCTATCTCGACAGTTATTTATTATTTCTGTTGTTGACCTTCTGCCAAGCTATTCTCTTAAGCTGTCTTGTATCTTTTTCTTTTTGCTTCCCTCTATCTCCTCGTCCCTCAATTTTCCCAGTTGTTACAATATATTCCAGCTGTTCTCTTTTCATTACATGGCCAAAAAATTATATTATGATTGTTTCTTCCTAATATTGGATATCAGCTCTCTTTTTACGTTGGTCTCATTCAGAACGTCATTACTCTTTACCCGTAAACATAAGATTGTTAAAAAAAAATGCCCTTACTAACATTTTCTTGCAAAAAAACATATTATTTGATTGTAACAACTATCACATTCGTCCATATTAGAACTATAATATAAAAAATATAACACAATTTTGCATGAAAATACGACAGATGTGGAGGTTTCAATACATTGTTTACGACCTGTAATGATCACGTGATCTGTTGACGCTTAGCCACTGGATGCGACGATGGCGTGCATGCTCGGAGCATTAAGTCTCGACCTTAAGAAGTGATGTCCTTTCAGCAAATACAACCTGGCGTAGAGATTATCCTTTGGGAATTTTTATCAGACCAGTAAGATCTTTAAGGAGGTAATATGTTCGTGTGATGAGCACGGAGGAAACAGCAAGACCCTGCTCTGGTCACCTTTGAACAAATGCGCTAGGAAATAATCCGGTCCAATTACCTGGGGTTTAACCTTCCGGGGCGGGGTGTGAGCACGCGTCTAGTACAAGTCTCGTGCGGGTGCAAACAGGAACTTGTAACAGTTTCCAAGAATTTGTTTACTGTTCCGTTAGTTGGTGGAAGGGGCAAGCGATGTTAAGCTGTTTTTGTTTTCCTTTCCAAGAAGTGTAATCTTTTGCTTCCACGCGTGCTAAGACACACACATTAGGACACGTGTTTGCTCATTGTTCTCACTTCAGAATCTTTCTCTGTGGGGGTTTTAACATCCTAAAGATCTTTACATTTGAAAATGCAGACAAACAGTTCAGTTTTTGGCAACACCATGGCCGCGAGGCAAGCGCGTGGCGCTATTGTGACGTCCTGTGTAGTGACGTTTGGGGCAAGCCTCGACGCGGTGTTCCAGGCAGGAGAAAATGTCACATTTTAAAATAGCGCGTGACGACCATCTGTGATATCATCGCCCCCACCGACATTCTGTAACTGTTCCGAGTGTTACAAATCTTTATCATCATTATCACGTGTCGTGCCGGTTGACGAATACTGTTATAGATCTTTACTGCGCCACTCTTTGCCCTTTAGGTCGTCTATCAGTTCTGTTGATGTTTTTCTACCCAAACGCAAGACTTAAGAACACATATCTCCCTCTGATCCAAATTGTTGTCTTTTAATTCTGTTGTCTTTCTGTACTACATTGTCATTTTTGTTCTGTCTCACTTTCTAAACTTTTGTGAATAAAAGCTGTTGATGTCTTTCACTAATTCAGACTGTGGGGGTTTTAATATCCTAAAGATATTTACATTTGAAAATGTAGACAAAGTAAATCACTAATTCAGACTGTGGGGGTTTTAATATCCTAAAGATCTTTACATTTGAAAATGTAGACAAAGTAAATCACTAATTCAGACTGTGGGGGTTTAATACCCTAAAGATCTTTACATTTGAAAATGTAGACAAAGTAAATCACTAATTCAGACTGTGGGGGTTTTAATATCCTAAAGATCTTTAGATTTGAAAATACAGACAAACAAAATCACTAATTCAGACTGTGGGGGTTTTAATATCCTAAAGATCTTTAGATTTGAAAATACAGACAAACAAAATCACTAATTCAGACTGTGGGGGTTTTAATATCCTAAAGATCTTTACATTTGAAAATGTAGACAAACTAAATCACTAATTCAGACTGTGGGGGTTTTAATATCCTAAAGATCTTTACATTTGAAAATGTAGACAAACTAAATCACTAATTCAGACTGTGGGGGTTTTAATATCCTAAAGATCTTTACATTTGAAAATGTAGACAAACTAAATCACTAATTCAGACAGTTCGAGCAGCTCAAGAACGATGAATGATATAAACCACGACACCTCTTCTGTATAAGTGAAAAAGAAGAAAAAAGATGTCTTTCTTTCAAACCACAATGCAAAAAAATTATTTCCGTTACTCTCTCTCTCTCTCTCTCTCTCTCTCTCTCTCTCTCTCTCTCTGTGCATTCCAAATGTTGATTATAGCTATGATGATATCTTAATTCCCAAATGCTATACTACAATGAATATCATATTATCTATATGTCCCAAATTCTGCCTTTAGTTCCAAACACAATGCTAGACTATATGGTATCCCCTTACCTCCAATCTCTCTCTCCCTCTCTCTCCCCATCTCTCTCTCCCCCCTCTCCCTCTCTCTCTCTCTCTCTCTCTCTCTCTCTCTAGTTTTCTTTGTTACGACAGCTAAAATCTGTCGTTAAGAACATCTGAACGTTAATTTTGTCCATCTAACATTACTATAATATATTGTTATTACAATTATGTTTATCAGAGATAAATGATGCAATCATAACATATTTATCTTTAGTTAAATCATGATAAATATTGCATTAGTGATACAACACTATCATTATTATCTTATTAGTCTTCTCTATCATCCATGCCACGACCACTTCCTTTCTTTTGTACCCCTTTAGAAAGCGTTAAATGGGCGTTGTGTAATGGTTTTCAGCAAGCTACGATATCTGCGCCTTTTAGCCCAACACATCCGACTTCAGCGTGACATTTTGTGATTGCCATCCATTCCTACTCGTGTGACCAGATTAGTTGTCGGCCTACCCACGGCGATTGATCACTTCTGTTTCATAGATCCTGACAGAAACAATCAGCTAGGAGTCGTTGGCCAGTTGAGACCCTGGTGCTCGTCATGAGTCACTTGGCCCGGCCATAGCCTACTTTCAATACGCCAAAGCGGCGTGGAAAGGGAAACCTTGGTTAACATCCACTAACGTAACGTTTTGCGAGATGGGACGGTGTGGCTAAAATAACGTCAGCCATCTATA
This sequence comes from Megaustenia siamemsis, assembly GCA_032433765.1. NCBI lineage: Eukaryota > Metazoa > Mollusca > Gastropoda > Stylommatophora > Ariophantidae > Megaustenia > Megaustenia siamemsis. The sequence goes on from JAVIAB010000059.1 coordinate 69,743,817, forward strand.
GCTGGCATAGCTTAATACGTCACGCTAGTGGTGGTTTTCCGAGGTTCCCCTTTTATCATAGAGGGTCTATGTGTATTTGACGTTAGAAGGCTACCTCAACAGACCTTTATATAGAGACCAGGAGGTAAAAGAAAACGATTAAGATCGAAAGAGACCCTGCGTAGAAACATCATCAAACAGAGCGGAGCTATGGGTCTCAGAAACAAACATGAGCTAAAACAGGTTATGGCTGCCTGTCAGACATGGACAATTATGACTCTTGCCCTATATATCGTATCCGACCCAATAGGGTAATCAATCAATCAATAGCGATCAATCAATCAATCAATCAATCAATCAATCAAAATCTATCTATATTAGACTATAAACCAACAACACATAATATTTTGATGAAAGAGAATCTAGATCTTTGAAAGACTCTTAACTAAATGAGATGTCTAACGATGCTGTAAAAATGTACACAGACACAGAGAGAGAGAGAGAGCATAAAAAATATAAGCGACATAATTAATGAGGCTGACTCAACCGATGAAGGATCCAGGTTGCCTGTGCACATTGCACAGTTGTCTGTCAGTGATACCTTAGTGTAGTTGCTTATTTCTGTATTTCCAGGTATTAACTTGTATTTAACATTCAAACTGATTAGAAGAAGCTTTATTTTAAAATGTGAGAACATTTGTGGTTACAAAAATAAATATTGCATCTCCCGAAACTCTCATATTTGTCTCTCTTTCATCTTTATGTTACAAGCATTAAGTCTTCTTCTTCTACCTTTTTAGCTCCCAGTGGAGCATAGGTCTTCAACAAACAATTTCCAAGTCGTTCTTTTTTTTTGCCGTTTTTTAAGGTCATTCCATGTCTTCCCCATCATCTTCATCTCTGCTTCTATCTGTCTTCTCCAAGAATTCCTTGGTCTTCCTCTTTCTCTTTTCCCCCTGGGGATTCCAAAAAAGGGCTTGTTGTGTAATACTCTCAGTTGGCTTCCGTAGTGTGTGTCCTATCCAGCGCCATCGTCTTCGCTGTATCTCTTTATCCATTAAGTATTAAGTACTAAGATATAATATATGGCCTTTGGCATCTTGACAGTCGGTTGGTAGCAAGCAATCATGATAAGTCAGTAGTTTGGTAAAGCATTAGTGTCTCATACTGGGTGCTGCTTTACTGAACATCTTCTCTCGTGGCTGAATTTGCCAATCCTGGACAGACAGATCCACCCACAGAACGAACAAGGTGTATTTGTGGAGCCAGGCCTTGTCTCTTTTCTCTTGCGCCTTTTGTCTTCTGAATTTGATATCAGCACTGTCTCGAAAGTTGCTGTGCCATTTTTTTTATGTTTGCTCTCCATGTGCTACTCAGCCACACTTTCCCATCAACATATTATTCATACATAAATAACATACACATGATTTTAGCTGCAGTTATTCAGTTGTGTATATCATGTTACAAATTGAAGACATATACATTTTAAGAATGAGTGATATGTTCTACAAATACATTGATCAGGAAGGGGATACAAGCAAAGTAATTAGAATCAGAATAGCTAAAGCAGCAATGTCTTTCAGAAGCCTTGAAAAGTTGTGGAAATCAAAACCCATCAGCACTAACACAAAACTTAGACTATTCAAATCAAATGTACTATCAACCCTTACATATGCGTGTGAAAGCTGGAAAACAACAAGAGATGTAGAAACAAAGTTGAACACATTCGAAAATAAATGCCTAAGGAAAATACTTGGTATAGCGTCGAACGAATTCAAAACAAACGAGGAAATTAGAGAAATCGCCAATCAACCACTAATATCTTCAGTAATAAAGAAAAGACGATGGCCATATGTTGGACATGTGAAGAGAAGAGATAATAACCGAATAGCAAAGCAAGTCCACATATGGGAAACAACGGGTAAGAGAAAAAGATGAAGACCCAGAGAGACACTGAGAAGAACATTGATGAGAGAGGCAAGAGCAGCAGGATTCGGCTCCCTCAATGAGATAGAGCTGCTTACACAGAAGAGACAAATGGCGAGATTTGATAAAATATCTTTAAAAGAAAACTGCTAGAACAAAAATTCAGATAAGAGAAGGAGTATCTTGGGCTACGGCTGGAAATGTCAATAGATAGATAGATAGATAGATAGATAGATAGATAGATAGATAGATAGATAGATAGATAGATAGATAGATAGATAGATAGATAGATAGATAGATAGATAGATAGATAGATAGATAGATAGATAGATAGATAGATAGATAGATAGATAGATAGATAGATAGATAGATAGATAGATAGATAGATAGATAGATAGATAGATAGATAGATAGATAGATAGATAGATAGATAGATAGATAGATAGATAGATAGATAGATAGATAGATAGATAGATAGATAGATAGATAGATAGATAGATAGATAGATAGATAGATAGATAGATAGATAGATAGATAGATAGATAGATAGATAGATAGATAGATAGATAGATAGATAGATAGATAGATAGATAGATAGATAGATAGATAGATAGATAGATAGATAGATAGATAGATAGATAGATAGATAGATAGATAGATAGATAGATAGATAGATAGATAGATAGATAGATAGATAGATAGATAGATAGATAGATAGATAGATAGATAGATAGATAGATAGATAGATAGATAGATAGATAGATAGATAGATAGATAGATAGATAGATATATAGATAGATAGATAGATAGATAGATAGATAGATAGATAGATAGATAGATAGATAGATAGATAGATAGATAGATAGATAGATAGATAGATAGATAGATAGATATGTTCTAGACTCACAAAATATCGTCCACGAACGCTACATAGTGTTGAAGATTATAACTAAAATGTCACTTTTAGATGAAAGAAAACAGCCGGGATTTCAATCTGAAATAGATGAAGGTAGTGTTTTAAAATTGATGAAGCATTTTCTTAAAAAATAAATTGAGAAGTATTTCAACAAGTGGAAACCTACAACAATACAAGGGAAGAACAAACAATTACATGACAATATCTGATAACATAGAAGGCCGTGTGTACAAACAATGGCGCAATCAGAAAACAGAGACTCAATGCTAAAAAAAACACTGGGAAATAGAAAAAGCCATATAAAAAAACACACACACACAAAAACCGATGAAATCATTGCAAAACAGAAGAAGCTAAAACAAAAAAAAAATACAAAATAACCGCACTGGAACAAAGAAAAGACAAAATACAAATACAAAAAAAAAAACAAAAAACAAGCCCCCACAAAACAATGACAACATTGGAAATAGAGAAAGCAATAAATAAAAACAAGACAAAAATATCAACTTCTCAAAACAGACAAAATAGCCGCAAAAACAAGTCAATCGTGGTTATGGAAGGCCCCGGTATCACTGCAAACATATTAAAATCCATAATTGCTCAACCGCCCGCGCCAGTGGAATCATCCTAATTACTAACTTATTTTGCAAACAAAGAAAGGTAGCTGTATTCCCCATAAACCCCCAACAGTGACTAAAGCAATCAAAGAAAACAGTAAACGAAAATATATGAGACTATAGTTAAAAGAAGAAAATGACAACATATAGTTCGAGGTAATTCTGAAAGAATAAGTCGACGACAGCATATGAAGGTAATCTAGATAACCTCAAAAGCGAGTTCCAATTGTTGTCTCACACAAAGACTAAGATATATAGAAGTAAAGGAAACAAAGAGCTTCATACATCTCCCTCAGCTTAGAGCAGAACTTCACCAGAAAACATAACATCTCTGCCACTTCACAGAACTTCACCAAAAAAACATAACATCTTTCTCTCACCACAGAACCGATGAGGAGAATATAACATCCTTCTCCCACTACATAATCTCTCCAGAAAACATAACCTTTTTCTCTACTACATAACCTCTCCAGAAAATTAATCTTCTACCACAGAACACCCCAAAAAACATAACATCTCTCCTCTACAACAGAACATCACCAGAAAACATAACATTTCTTCCCCAACACAGAACATCACCAGAAAACACAACACCTTTCATCTACTTCAAAACATCACAAGTAAACATAAAATCTCAGTAAATATATTACATCAACTTCTGTTATATTTTCTTCAACATTTATCTCCCCACATTAATCTCCCTTCTAAAACGTCCTTTCAATCCATCTCCGGGCTATTCTCCCGCGTCTACATTGTAATCCTTTGGTCTCCGTATTTCTCCATCTAGCCCATGACGTCTTCAGACCTTCCTCTCATCTCCTACTTTCTCACAAAACATAAAACCTTGTCATTACTTGTCCGTCCATTTTTATTCCCCCAGTATTTCTTTTGTATTCGGTTTTACAGATAGAATTTCTCTGGGTATTCCTGCTCAAATAGCCACATCATCTTGTACTATACGTGAGCCGAAAGAAAAGCCAAACTTGAAAGTATTAAAGGTTTTTGGCTTTCCTCTTTGACATCTAACAATAACCAGCCCAACCCGTGTGTTCAATCGCCTGGACAAGTTAGTTGATTAAAAAATATTGATCTACCCGGGATAGTTCTAGACTCGTGGGCTCCTCGATGCATGGTCTGGTATTGTGTTGGCATAGATAAAATATGTTATTGCGCGAGAGGAACGAGAAAACACGAGAGCACCGAGTCAATGATGACATTTATAGACGACGAGAAAATGTTCACAATAAAAGTAAAATGTAGGATTCTGACGAAACGAAATATTCTATTCTTGTTGGGACATTGCCTTTTTTTTTCTATATTATAAACAAAATGGCGAGGTACACGAATTTTTGTTTTTGTTTTGGGGTAAGCGGGTTCGTGACTGCGAGTGGGTTATGGTTGGGGTTGGACAGCTGATGGCTTGTTTATATTCATCATTCATTGAATTCGATTGATCGTGTCTCTCAGCCATCGATTGTCTTCAAAAGTATCTTTAGATAGTAAGTCGATGATGGGTGTTAGTTTCGACTGATCGTATCTCTTAGCTATCTCCTGTAATTGGAAGTATATTCAGATAGTAAGTCGATGATGGGTGTTAGTTTCGACTGATCGTATCTCTTAGCTATCTCCTGTAATTGGAAGTATCTTCAGATAGTAAGTCGATGATGGGTGTTAGTTTCGACTGATCGTATCTCTTAGCTATCTCCTGTAATTGGAAGTATCTTCAGATAGTAAGTCTATGATGGGTGTTAGTTTCGACTGATCGTATCTCTTAGCTATCTTCTGTAATTGGAAGTATATTCAGATAGTAAGTCGATGATGGGTGTTAGTTTCGACTGATCGTATCTCTAAGCTATCTCCTGTAATTCACGATTGGTTATTGGTTATTGGTTATGGAAGGCCTCGGTATCACTGCAAATGAATTAAAAACCATAATTGCTCAACCGTTCGTGTCAGTGTAATCATCCGAATTACTAACTCATCTCCCAAACAAAGAAAGAAAGATAGCTGTAGTCCCCATTATAGCAGTCTCAGCACAAGCCAAAAGATACAAGGCGAAACCGCACAGAAAGTGAACACAGCCAACTGTTCCCTGTCATACGATATCATCATTCATCGTAAACAATTGGAATATCAAAACATGATCAAGACGGATGAGGCACACAACTCACGGTGAGCACAGAGCACTTAACTCAGTAGCTCCTGCAACAAACCGGACTTGGAATATGAGGAAACTGCAACAAGGAACACTTTTCATGCATAGCCTCAATTGTTCCCGCCGCCTATCCACCATATTGATCGGAAGTTCATGACATCTTGAAAATGATGATCGTCATATTTTTAAAAAATGTATAGCGCTTGATGATGTTAGGTCATTGTTGTTGACTCCAATTCCGAACATATAAACACACAGTTAGTCGTCAGATTATCCCAGTCGCACATCAAACAACATACCGTAAGATTAGTGTACGGCCTGTGCAAGACTTTTATGACATGTTTGCAAAGGACATGTAGCCCAATCAGCAGCGATAGCTCAGTGGTTAGTGAACTGGGCTACTAAAGACAAGAGGCCAGGTTCGATCTTGATCAGCGGCTTTCAGGCTCACCCAACCATAAATTGGTACCGGATTTTTTTTCTGGGAAAGTAAAACGGCACGGGCGTAATACCGACCATCATCAATGCCCTCCGAGATGTAGGAAGGGCACAGGACAAAAAAACAGTCTTGCACTAGATCTCATATTTCCCCTGCTAAGTGGTAAGGCATACAGATACATAAACATGCTGTCCATGATTCACTTCAATAGGTCGGATCATAATGACATTAATTGATTATTATAATTTATATTCGTGCACTATCGACGCGTGGGCTGACCATAGGGAAAGTAGCGACGGCAAGGCAGAGAAGAGCATTAAAGTCAATCAATTTACCGAAATTACAATAAAATATTACAACTTCTTACAACTAACATATATCATCATCATCGAGTGCCGTCACCGCAACGAAGCTTGTCTACCATGGAGCGCCATTCTGCTCTGTCTCTTGCTTTGATGGTGCAGGTTGTCATAGACTATCTTGTCCATCTTTTGATGTTACTCGTCCATGTTAGTCTTGGTCTGCCTCTGTCTCTGCCTCTTTTACCTTGTAGTTTCCCTTCCAATATTACTTTTATTAGGCTGTTGTGTCTTTTAACATGCCCCAAAAATTTAATTTGTCTTGTTCTAGTTGTGTTTTGTGGTTTTGTTTTCAATTTTAGTTGTTTTAAAACTTCATTGTTTGTTTGTTTGTTTTTTTTCATCCAATTCTACCAATTCTTCTATAAATTCACATTTCAAAGGCTTCAATCTTCGGTTCTGTTTTCTTGTCTACTGTCCATGTTTCTGCACCATACAGGAATATTGAGAAAATGTAACATTTTGCTATTCTTATTTTTAGTCCTGGTGTTATTTGTTTTGATGTTAGTATATTTTTCATGACATTAAAACTACTTTTTGCCATTCCTATTCTTTTGTTTATTTTAGCTTTACATTTTCCATCACTGGTTATAGATGTCCCAGGTAGTTGTAGCTCTGAATATATATATATATATATATATATATTAAAATCACTACCTATACTATTTTATCAGTTTGTGTATGATTACACACCCGATTTCTTCAACATTTATACCTCCTTGACCAGATCTCTCACTCATTAAAGTCGCCTCTCCATATTATACCTCCAATCCTCAAATCCGCTGTAAAAGCCAGACATTAGCCCCCAATAGGAAAATCGGATATCCCCAATCCTATTACAGGGACTTCCCGGCAACAGTATCTGAATGGCTTCTTAATCGGGTTTTCCCGATGGACAACTTACACGCTCTGACGTTTACGTAGTTCTGGTCGCTATGTAGTATAGAAGAGGGATCTGTGAACCATAAAGACACTAGTTCTGGCCCGCATCTTACCTGGTTGTTGACAGCTTGAAGTAATAAATTGTTGGTCTGTGAACAAACGTAATTTACGTGTGCAACTAATTTAGTGCGTGGATGTTCAGTGGTTACAAAACCTTATTATCTAGCGACCCCAGATCCAATATGTTCATTATTAGTGACCCATTGGCGTCATAGACCAATTATTTTCGTATTGTTGTTTACATAAGGTCAAAAATCCCCCCCCCCCCCCCCCCCTTTTCCGAGAAAAAAATGAAGTAAAATAGTAACAACCCACTTTTTTCTGTCGGTGTAATAATAGATTAATAGGTTAATAGGTCAGTAGGTCAAAGATTCGGAAAAAGATTACTTCTGTAGTTCCCAACCTTATAGCTGCTGTCGTTTTAGTGCCAGAAATTTGATATCATCGCTACCATTTCTTACAAACTTATCGTCACAGTCGTTTTAGTATCAGACATTTGATATCATCGCTACCATTTCCTACAAACTTGTCGCTGCTGTCATTTTACAAAATTGTACAGCCTCGGTGGCTCAGTGGTTAGCGTACTAGCTCCCTGATCAGCTGGGAACACACAAAATAAAGTGGGAGAAAAGGGGGGGGGGGGCGGGACCGACCCCCAGATGTGGCGGATTTATTTTCCGACCAACAAAGCTCCGGGGGCTCACCCAGTCTCTAAAAACAGGCACCAAATACTTTTCTGGGAAGTAAATACGGCCTGACGTGATACCGACCACATCATCCAAAAATATGCCGCGGTCTTTGAAAACTATGATTACTAACACCATACACCTAATGCGTTTATCAAGGTAGGGGAGGGAAAGTTTACTTTAATAATTTTACGGTCGGGGTCAACAGACCCATAGGTCTCTCTTACACCAGGCCGCTCTGGGGGGAGCATAAGCGCCTGCTACCTGCGGTCGCAAAAGCAGGGTCGGCGCACCATCAGCTGACCAAGACCTAGCAGTTCTACCTCCTCGTGGTCTCCCCTGGTAACAGTCTGCGTCAAAACAGGCTGGCTGCAGGGTAGATAATTTTTTTTCTTTAACACATTTCGATTGTTTTTGTTTTGGCTGTTTCGTTATTAGTTTTGTGTGTGTGTGTGTGTTTTTTTGTTTGTTCCTGCTGAAGGCCTATTGGGCCGAAATGTCGTTTAGTCTGTGTCGTCCACTTATCACGTAAAGCTTCTTATATACCATTTTTTTTCTATTTTTTAATTTTTCCTGGCTAACAGAAGCTAGGATCGCCGTGTTCCCTGTAGTAGTGGCTGTTAACGATATAGAGGACCCAGCATTGCAGTACCTCTGGGCTGGACTAGTAATTTCCCAGCATAGTCTGGGACAGACGAATTCCAACCTCTTCAATAAGAGCCGGGAATGTCAAAAAGCCATTACGACCCACCACATCTTATGAGTCAAAGGACGACCTGCCCGCATCAACTCGTGGCAATCCGTCAACAACAACACCAGGCCGCTCCGTTTTCCTTTCTTTCTTGCTGTATTTGTCTCTCTAGCACTGTTATTTGTCAGTGATACTGTAGTTTTTTTTATTCATAATTTTGTTCATTCCAAGAAAATAAAATGCACATTTTTTTTTTTTTTTTTTTGCTATTACACTTTCAAATTGATTAGAAGAAGTTGTATCTCAAAATGTCAAAACTTTTGTAACTAAAAATGGAAAATTCCGCCATGAACATTCTCACATTTGTCAATCTTCTAAGTTAGAGTCTCAGGTACTGGCCTCCTCAAGCTTCGAACTCAATGACCACCGCTGCTGTAATAAACCCAAAGCAGGAAACTGCAAGCATTTGCATCCGAGATTATTCCATTCAATTAAAATTTGTTAAATATTCACTTCTGTCTGAAATAGTTTATATTTTCTGTGAATTGCGCCACAAATTAAAACCACTCCCTTAAAATAGCAATTTTCAGATTTAAGTGGAATGTACCAGGCTCCGTACATCTTCATCCATAAACGATGCAACTAAAATGCTATTTTTATACGAAAACAAACAGCTTTGTTCTCTTTTATTTTCTCTTTTTTTTTCTTCTTCCAATCCTCTCACTGACCACTTCCTAAACTCATCAAAATACACCCCATCCCCCCACATAAATCCCTTCCTCCCCACTTTCTTTTCACGAACCAGACAAAAAAGCAGACAAGCATCGTCTGTGGCACTAGCAAGTTTTCCTTCTCAACCTCCCTCCCTCTGCTCCTCCCGACACCCCCACCATGTGATCTTCCTTCACAACAAACCAGACAAGATGCCTCCATTAGAGGAAGTCTTACAATATTTGTGTTCGCAAAAATCTAGAAACCTCCCCATTGTTCTATCCAAATTCCAGCCTAGAGTCCTTATTTCTACAAACGTTTAGTCTCTTAGTTTAAGCAATTTTACTGATTATGATTTCGTCTGTCTCTTAATCGTTGTCATTTTATCTATCTATCTATCTATCTATCTATCTATCTATCTATCTATCTATCTATCTATCTATCTATCTATCTATCTATCTATCTATCTATCTATCTATCTATCTATCTATCTATCTATCTATCTATCTATCTATCTATCTATCTATCTATCTATCTATCTATCTATCTATCTATCTATCTATCTATCTATCTATCTATCTATCTATCTATCTATCTATCTATCTATCTATCTATCTATCTATCTATCTATCTATCTATCTATCTATCTATCTATCTATCTATCTATCTATCTATCTATCTATCTATCTATCTATCTATCTATCTATCTATCTATCTATCTATCTATCTATCTATCTATCTATCTATCTATCTATCTATCTATCTATCTATCTGTCTGTCTGTCTGTCTATCTATCTATCTATTTTTCTATCTATATAACTTTCTATCTATCTATCTATCTGCCTGCCTGCCTGCCTGTCTCTCTATCTGTCTGGTCAATTTACCTATTTAATTTTTTTGTCTTTACGTTTATGGAGTGACTAGAAAAGACGAATTATGAATGATAAGAGATAAAGAGAGAGAGTGATAGTGAGAAAGAGAGTGTGAGAGAGAGAGAGAGAGAGAGAGAGGGAGAGAGAGACAACAAATGAAATTGTTTGTTTGTTTGAAAAGAATACTTTTGTAGATTTTATACCAAAAAAAACATATATTAAAAGAGAAAACTGCAGGGAAGCTGAGACCTCGCGGCAGACCCAGAATAAGATGGACTGACAACATCCAAGAATCGCTACAAGAACATCAATTGACAAAGCTGAAGGACAAGAACTAGTAATGTGTATCTCCCTCGACACCTGAACGGCTATAAGGGGAAGTTAAAAAGAAAAAAAAGAAAAAGGAAAATTCAGATTAAGCGTATATTTATTTAATCAAAAAAAAAAAAAAAAGCTGTGAAGGAAACAAATTGAATTATACAGTTCGATTCACTCGGGCAATTATTGTTCGGAAAGTTCATCATCAGGTACCAGGGCTGCTGGCGTAGGTGATCATGTCTCTCCACAACATTCGATCTCGACAGTTCTTTATCATTTCTGTTGTTGACCTTCTGCCCAGCCATTCTCTTAAGCTGTCTGGTATTTTTTTGTGTCTTTGATTCCCTCTATCTCTTCGTCCCTCAATTTTCCCAGTTGTTACAATATATTCCAGTTGTTCTCTTCTCTTTACATGGCCGAAAAATAATGATTGTTTTTTTCCTAACATTGGAAATTATCGGAAAGATAATTTCTGGAATTGCACATAGCCCTCACACTCCACACCCCCCCCCGCCCTCCTCTCTTTCCTTTTCCCAAACAGAAGGTTTTTTTTTAGGGGGGGGGGGGGCTAAACTGTGGGAAAACAAAAGCAGAAGTCGTCAAGACCTACAACTTCAAGGACTCACAAGGAAACCATGGACTGCACGTGCAAAGGAATGCACGGCCTGGGATCGCTTCAAGATCGGCTATCGTGTCGACAAAGCGAAACCAGGATAATCATGGCGGTACCGGAAGTATGCCATGGAGCCTTGAGCATGCGCATGGGTTCTTCAGACGGCTGAACCGGAAGCTGGGATGTTCAAGAGGGGTTTCTCTCAAGTTAAGACTCCCAGAGTTAGCCAAAGCTTTGTCCGTGCACCGCTGCAAGCGAAGGGACAGACAGACAAGAGGAAAGTGACGTGTATTGCTGTCAAAGAGAGGAAAACCTGGACATTGTCTATCTTTAGCCTTCGCCTCTGTAATTTTTATTTTTTATTTCTTTAATAAAATTTTGAATTGTTCCCATCTTGTGCTATGGTAGTCTATTGATGGTCAATGCCTTTAAATTGTTATTTTACATGTAACGTAACGTTGTACATGACCCTTTTCAGACGGTCTAGTGGAGGCTATTGCGTATTTTTTTCAGGTTTTATTTTTGTCGAACAGCTTCTCTCGTGGATAATTCTAACAATGTTTGACAAACACACGCGGTCACAAGTCAGGTCCACTGGTCCACAAGGTTTTCCATCCTTTTTCATGAGTCTTTTCTCTTCTAAGTTTTGCCTTAGCGCAGTCTCAAATGATGTTATACCGTTTCGTATACATGCTCTCCATGATGTGTGATCACTTGCCAGATGTTCCCAGTCATATTCACAGATGGATAGTCATTCAGAGATGATTTACAGATATCTCTATATCGTAATTTGCCGATTTGTCTTTTTCCGTGGGGATGCGTTTTTCTTATGATGTTTTTATTTCTTTAATAAAATTCTGAATTGATCCCATCTCGAGCTATGGTAGTCTATTGATGGTCAATGCTTTTAAGTTGTTCTTTTACATGTAACGTAACATTGTAGTTTTCCTGTAACTGGGTGGTCTAGAGGCGAGACGTCGACCGCTGGCCAAGAAGGTCCGGAATTCGATTCCACACAACAGGCGGTGGTGATTTGTAAAAAAAAAATCGAATCCGTTGTGTCTTTTTTTCTTTATCGTCCCCTGGTCGCTGAGTTGTCAGATCTGATGTCTAGCCTTTTCAGATAACGGCGGGCACGAGGAGGGCTCCCGCGTGCATTCTGCGCACGTTAAAAAAACCTTTGTAAGTTAAAATTATGAAATAGTACTCAATAATGGCAGCTTCTTGGAATATAATATTGTTACGGAAATATACCTGGTCGTGCTGAATATATATACCAAGGCCGCGTTACGGAGTTCGTTCACTGGTGTTAGGATTTTCTTTGGAGTTTCTCAAGAAAGAATTGTATTTCAAAAAGAAGATCGGAGTATCAATGGGTGTGTTCCGAGTGGGGTGATGATAATTGTAACATAACTGTAGCCTTCACTGTGCACTGGCCATCTCATATGACTGACTGTTATTGATGGCACTCTTTCCGTACAGATATTTTCTTTCTTTGCAATTTTTTTTTTTAATGATTGGCTGTTACTGATTCTTACTTCTCATGTGCAACAACTTTCCTTCTCTCCATTGCGTCCGTCTATAATGAAGGGTGGAATGATTGCAGCCTCCTGTCAATTTATACAAGTTTATGTCACAGTATAAATTTGTTTTGTTTTTTTTAATATAATTTTATACCGTTTTATAACTTTAGTTAATTTATAACACTTAATACCTCAGTACTAATTTATAATTTTATGTCAATTCCAAATTGTTATTTTCTTGCTAGTGCGTTTAGACAAGCTTATCTTCGTCCATCTTTTTACTCTCTACTTCTGTCTTATTTCGTGTTTTTATTTTATATTTGGTGTAAGTTCTCTGAAACTTCGAATGTTGTCATTCTGTGATAATGCCGCGTGTTCTTTCTTTTCTTCTTTTCACTTTTTCTTTTACCCTTTCGGGTGTTGAAGGAGATACAATGTTCTGTATCTTTCCCTTCTGGTTGTCTCAACCATTGTTTAGTGATATTGCTGCAGCGTTTATATGATGTTGGCAGTTCATCTAACTTTGGGCTTGTCGTGAACTCTTCTTCCATTTCCTCTGTCAATACTCGTAAAGGTCAAGGTAAAGTACGAGACTTGAACCGGCGTCTTAGCACGCGAGTTTTCACCCATATGTGCTCGGCCGCCTATCCAGAAGTGTTCGGAGACTTCTGGACAGTGTCGCTTCAAGCATCGAAACCGACGATGCGAGGCGGCAATCCTCACCTTCCCAGAGTACTACACTGGTACCCATTTCTGCGGTTGGCTAGATTGGTCGCGGGGTATTTTTTTCCAACCACGAGTACAACTCACACTGCTTCCAGCGGGAATCGAGCACGGTGCTGTCCGAACGTCGGTTGCCCAGTCGGGTGGTTTTTTTAACCAGACTACCGAGCCCCCCCCACTCCCTGGTAAATATACGTTTTATACCGTATAGAATCTCTTGACAATCTTCCAAATGAACAAACCATTTCATTTGTTGCCTCTGTATGTAGTTTAGAATTGATTCACCGCTCAATCTCTTTCTTATAATATCATTTTTAATTCTGCCCCTTATCTTCACTCCAATCGCTTTTCTCAAAACTCTCATCTCTGAAATGATTAGCGTCACTTTACGTTTATTTCTGACCGACCATATTTGGCAATGACAGCACGAGGTGCGACAAGCTCGGATGTATTATACTCACAGGAAATTATAGAAAAGTCTTAGGTGAATATAGAAAACTCTTAGGTGAAAATAGAAAACTCATAGGTAATATAGAAAACTCTTAGGTGAAAATAGAAAACTCTTAGGTAATATAGAAAACTCTTAGGTAAATATAGAAAACTCTTAGGTAAATATAGAAAACCCTTAGGTAAATATAGAAAACTCTTACTACAAACTTTTACATAAAACATTAAAAGTCCTTTTCAGGGATGCCAATAACGAAGTTTTTTCGTTCAGAAAAGTTCTCAAAACAGAGCATCGCCTCGTATAACTGAAACGTTCAAATTTAATGAAAAATTCAAAAAAAAATCTCAAGCCAATAAAATAATTAAATATTTAAAAAAATAATACAGACAGAAAGATAAGAAGCTTAACAGTTTTTAATTATGGCACACAGAAACAAGTTGCCGAGAATACGTAGAGCTCCAGCAGATAAAGAATTGAAAATTCAGAAACACAATTGTCTGGACATGTCTAAGAAGGAGATTAATAGACATGGAGGGAAAGTTTAACTCTGCCCGAGATAACATTTATGAGGTTAAAAAAAAAGCTAATAAAAGTTAATAAATTTATCTTTTTGTTGTATCAAAGACCCTTAATATGAAAAATAAACAAGACATATTGAATCATTTTTCTCAAATTTGACGAATGTTAGATAATTAATAATATCACATATCGGCGGGGATTGGGGGAGTGCAGGCTTTGATAATCCATAGATAGACGAATATATCAGACAAGACAAGGAGAGTCATAGACGATGATAATTACTTGAAATGTGCCTAAGTGCTCCATTTTTCCTTTTCTACGCTGTGCAGTAAAGGTGACAAAGTAAAGTAAAGTATCAAGACAGAAAATATCATAGTTAGTTAGTATCAGTAAAGAACAGATCATGTGCTGATCAAATAACTACTCTACGTATAATAGCTGAACAAAGTTTAGAACTAAAATCCCCACTTTATATTGCATTCATAGATTACGAAAAGACATTTGATAGTTTAGACAGAAGAATGCTTTGGAAGTTGCTGAGTCATTACGGAATCCCCATAAAGTTTATTAACCTGATAAAAACAATGTATGAAGGAACAAAATGTAGTGTGGTGCATGAAGGACAGCTTAAAGAAGCATTTGAAATAAGAACAGGAGTAAGGCAAGGATGCATTCTGTCCCCATTTCTCTTTCTACGGGCCATAGATTAGATTATGAAAATAACTCAAAACAACAGAAATGGGATCCAGTGGTCACTTACCAAACAACTTGATGATCTAGACTTTGCTGATGATATAGCTCTCCTATCACACAGCCATCAACAGATGCAGGATAAAATGAGTATATTAGATGAGAGATCACAACAGCTAGGACTGAAGATTAATAGAGATAAGACCAACATTATGAGAATTAATGCAGTTGGCAATAACCAAATAAAACTAGGAGAAATACCTCTACTAGACGTACAATCTTACATATATCTGGGCAGTAATATAGATGAAGAGGGAGGAACAGAAAATGATACCAAAATAAGGATATCAAAAGCAAGAGCAGCTTTCATTGCACTGGGAAACATGGAAATCCAAAGAAATTAGGTTAAATACAAAAATAAAAATGTTCAACTCAAATGTTAAGTCGGTCCTATGAAACATGGCTGTGAAACATGGAGAATAACAAAATTGACAATCACGAAGGTACAGACTTTCATTAATGGATGCTTACGCAGAATAAAGGGATGGAAATGGCAGGACAAAGTCACTAACGTGGAATTATGGAAATGTACCGGTCAAATACCAGTGAATAAAGAGATACAGCGAAGACGATGGCGATGGATAGGACACACACTACCGAAGCCAACTGAGAGTATTACACAACAGGCCCTTTTTTGGAATCCCCAGGGGAAAAGACAAAGAGGAAGACCAATGAATTCTTGGAGAAGACAGATAGAAGCAGAGATGAAGATGATGGGGAAGACATGGAATGGTCTTAAAAGAATTGCAAAAAACAGAACGACCTGGAAAGTGTTTGTGGAAGACCTCTGCTCCACTGGGAGCTAAAAGGTAGAAGAGGAAGAAGAAATTAAAGTAAAGTAAAGTATGGTGAAGTAAAGTAAAGTAAAGCAAAGTAAAGTATGGTGAAGTAAAGTAAAGTAAAGTAACGTAACGTAACGTAACGTAAGGTAAGGTAAGGTAAGGTAAAGTAAAGTAAAGTAAAGTAAAGTAAAGTAAAGTAAAGTAAAGTATGGTGAAGTAAAGTAAAGTAAAGTATGGTGAAGTAAAGTAAAGTAAAGTAAAATAAAGTAAAGTAAAGTAAAGTAAAGTAAAGTAAAGTAAAGTAAAATAAAGTAAAGTAAAGTAAAGTAAAGTAAAGTAAAGTAAAGTAAAGTAAAGTAAAGTAAAGTAAAGTAAAGTAAAGTAAAGTAAAATAAAGTAAAGTAAAGTGAAGTAAATAATTGTGAATTAGAGAAACATTTGCATTCAACGAGGACACAAGCAATTCTCCCCCCCCCCCCTTTTCCCATTTGACGTTTATCTAAGGGAACTTGACTTCTGCCATTATTGAAGAAGATGAAAAGGATGTAATCTTTGCTCGAAAACAGAAACAGAACAGGAAGAAGTAATCTTTGTTCGGAAACAGAAACAGAACAGGAAGAAGTAATCTTTGTTTGGAAACAGAAACAGAACAGGAAGAAGTAATCTTTGTTTGGAAACAGAAACAGAACAGGAAGAAGTAATCTTTGTTTGGAAACAGAAACAGAACAGGAAGAAGTAATCTTTGTTCGGAAACAGAAACAGAAAAAAAAGAAGGGGAAAACGATGAAGAAATAACCTCTGGGTGAAAAAGGAAGCAATAGTAGCAGCAGCAGGCGAATATGAAGAAGATGTTGATAATGATGATGAAACTGATGGATGTTGATGATAATGATGATGAAACTGATGGATGTTGATGATAATGATGATGAAACTGATGGATGTTGATGATAATGATGATGAAACCGATGGATGTTGATGATAATGATGATGAAACAGATGGATGTTGATGATAATGATGATGAAACTGATGGGTGTTGATGATAATGATGATGAAACTGATGGATGTTGATGATAATGATGATGAAACTGATGGATGTTGATGATAATGATGATGAAACCGATGGGTGTTGATGATAATGATGATGAAACGGATGGATGTTGATGATAATGATGATGAAACTGATGAATGTTGATGATAATGATGATGAAACCGATGGGTGTTGATGATAATGATGATGAAACCGATGGATGTTGATGATAATGATGATGAAACCGATGAATGTTGATGATAATGATGATGAAACCGATGGGTGTTGATGATAATGATGATGAAACCGATGGATGTTGATGATAATGATGATGAAACCGATGAATGTTGATGATAATGATGATGAAACTGATGGATGTTGCTGATAATGATGATGAAACCGATGGATGTTGATGATAATGATGATGAAACTGATGGATGTTGATGATAATGATGATGAAACCGATGAATGTTGATGATAATGATGATGAAACTGATGGATGTTGCTGATAATGATGATGAAACCGATGAATGTTGATGATAATGATGATGACGGTGATCATCAAAAACATACATTTTTTTTCCAAGAAAATCGAAACAAAAAAATAAAAAACCTGTGATGTTGATAAAGGAAGAACAATAAATAAAAGATGTTACCTTCCAGGAATTGACTTCTAGTGATCATGTCAGCAAGAGCGGCAGCTGGCGGGCTTGGACCAGGTGATATACACACACTGGACAGTTGTGTCCACATACTGTCTGTACGTCTGCCGAGTTTACCGATTCCTGTTCGATGGATATCCAGCCTGATCGATTTTTTTCCCGATCACTTATTGATAAAATTGATGTTAATGATCACTGGTAAATTGTTTGAGAAATTTCTTTGGCAAAACCCAGAGTTTGATTATAGAATGATGATCACTTGATTGTTAATTTGGAATTGGGAATTAATCAAGTTTTACTTGACGTTTTTAATGCCCTGCTATAATCAAAAATATTTTAAAAACATAAATACGTTTGTATTTTTAAAACTGGCACTAATTTTGATATTTATGTGTGTGTGTGTTTGTGTGTGTGTGGAAACAATCGGAATTGTTACAGAGTCCAATAGTTGTTATTTGTAATACATAGACACTTCAATATTTACAATTTACAATTTAACATATAATGTACTATATATAAATATATATATATATATATATATATATATATATATATATATATAGGATTCAGGTGTTTTAAAGTTATATAACATACATTATGTTAAATCTGTATGTTAAATCTACAGTATTCAGATGCCTTATAATTATATTATATGCATTATGTTAAATCTACAGTATTTTGATATCTTAAAATATATTGTATGTATTATGCTAAATCTACAGTATTCTGATGTCTAAAAGTTATTTTATATGCATTGTGTTAAATCTATAGTATTCAGATGTCTAAAGGTTATATTATACACATTATGTTAAATCTTTATGTTAAATGTACAGTATTCAGATGTTTTAAAGTTATATTAAATGCGCTATGTTAAATCTGTAGTACTCATGTTATTTAAAGTTATACCACATGTGCCTGAATTATGTTTACCAATTGCTACTACTTTTATATAACATAATGTCCCTCTATCTACAACAACTATGTCGATGCCTAATGTCAAAATGAAGTTTATTTATGATGTATTTATATGTGACAGACATTTTGAACAAAAATTTTTTAATATTTGTTCTTATTTTTTCTTTCATACATTTCAGAACGGCATGGTCTATTTTCTTTCAGAACAACCCAATTTATCATATTTCTTAAATATACACGATTTATAACTGCTTTTATATCGAGAGAGATAAATCGGTGTGTTCTAGTAGGTCCCTCAAAAGCGAACACAGCGCTTGTTATGACCGAATTCTAGAATAACAATCTCGTCCATATATATAACATAGGTGTAGATGGGAGATGATGTCAACACTGGTGATTTTGCTGCCACTTGATTTTTGCGTCTTTTCTTTTATGGTGTGATGGACAAAACCTAAATATATTTTGGTTTGTTCACACCTTTCTTTTTACTATATTTCAAAAACTACATTTTTATTGGTTTCAGTTTTATGTTTTAATTATCATTAAGTAAAAAAAAAAGTAAAGTACCCCGGTCACACCAAGTGGCGTATAGGGAAATATGGTGTTAGTGACCCTATATTTTACAGACCTTCAGCACATGATTTTTGGGGTAATGTGGTCGGTATTACGCCCGTGCTGCTTTACTTTCCCAGAAAAATCCGGTACCCATTTTAAGGCTGGGTGAACCAGGAAGCCGTCGGTTGGGATCGAACCCTACCCCTTGTCCTTTGTAGTCCAGTTCACTAACCACTGAGCTATCGCGGCACCCAATTATCATTAAACTTGATTTTATTCTTAGTCCAATTTAATCGCATATTTTATTTGGTTTCACAATGTCAAAGAGCTCACAGAAAATCAATAAATGAACCACCGATTAGAAGTCAGTTATTGTTTTACTATTGCTTTCTTCAAACTATTCAATCCATATAGACCTAACCTTACAATTTGTTTTAATATCTTTCTGAGTGTGTGTTGTAAGCCTCTTTATCTCTTTATTCCGAATGTAGTTTTAAAGGGGAGTAGAGGGCATTCCTCTGCTATTTTTCTTCTTTCATTTTACGTTCTCATCATTAGTATTTATAGAGTCGATTTAAACAAATTTAAAATATTGGGGAAACCCGAAGAAGTTATTTTTAGGCTAAACAAACATAACTGAATGGTAACTCAGAACTGTTAAATAAGCTAAATAACTAATAAATAAGCCAACTATTATGAGTGACAATTTCCAAAACTATATCCAAACCTATATAATTTGTGTAGTTATTTTCCTCAATATAAAAATGTATGAAATTTTTTTTTTTTTTTTTTTTCGGAAATTTCCAAATTTGCGGAACGATCCGGGAAGTTTGAAACATTGAAAAGTGGTCACTAAAGAGTACCAAAAAAAAATGCTCCACAACTCTTTGATCAAACAGGTAAACATCAAGCAAGAGTATTTCACACGAGAAGGCACTAAATATATAATTTACAAGAGCAACGTTTTAGTCGATGTGCCTTCTTCGGGAAACTTACAGTTGAAATAATGCTGTAAAAATAAAGGAAGTAATACTTCAACCCTGCATAAATAGATTTACTTCTGAATACAATATTTCGTTTCTGATTGATTCCATTTTTTAAACATCTGGTTGCAATTATATTGTTACTGGAAAAATGTTATTGTTTAACGTTCAGGTGCAACTATTCTTTAGCGGCTAACTTTCATTATTGACCATCCGTTGCAATTTATTTCGACACAGAAATCCCACTTTTATTACCGAGGTACAATTATTTGGGATACTGACAAATCCTTCTTTCAATACTCAGGTACACTTGTTTGGGATTTTGACAAATCCCATTTTTAATACACAGGTACAATTGATTTATAACATTAACAAATCCCATTTTAATACCAAGGTACAAATGTTTTATGATTTGGACAAATCGCATTTTAATACCAAGGTACAAGTGTTTTATGATTTGGACAAATCCCATTTTAAAAAATATAAATCCGCCATCCAGGGAAGATAAGTCTACCTGTCTAAGAGGAATATCACACAATCCGGAGAAAGCCGCAAGAAGCCTGGATCACCGACTCACCTTTTGTCTACCAGGAAATCTACCAATTTGGCACCGCGAATGTACTTACTGTAAATGAGCAAGGAACCTGGGAGTATTACACGATTTTTTTTTTAATCCCCAGAGGAAAAGACAAAGAGGAAAATCCCAATATTCTTGGAAGTTGAAATGCGGATGATGGGGAAAACATTGGATGACTTTATAACAATGGCAAGAGGTAGAACGGCTTTGAAATGGTACGTTGAAGACATATGCTCAACAGGGATAGTAAAGCGAGAAGTAGAAGAAGAAACAATCCCAATTTTTGACACTCAGGTACAATTTCTAGGGAAATTGAAAAGCCCCATTTTTTTTTATATCACGGGTTACAATTATTTTAGTAACAAATTCCATATTTAACACTCAGTTACAAATTCATTTCGCTACTAGCAAATCCCATTTTTGGCAATTTATTTCGGTATTACAAATCCCATTTTTGATAGTCTATCTATTTCAGCACTTCAAATCCAATTTTGGACAGTGTATTTCGATACTAGCAAATCCCATTTTGGAAATTTTAGTTCGGTACTAGCAGATCCCATTTTGGACAGTTATTTCGGTACTAGCAAATCCCATTTTTGAGTTTTTTTTCGATACTGGCAAATCCCATTATCGACAGTTTATTTCGGTACTGGCAAATCGCATTTTTGTCCAGTTTTTCTCGGTACTGGCGAATCCCATTGTGGACAATTTATTTCGGTACTGATAAATCCCATTTTGGACAATTTATTTCGGTACTGGCAAATCCCATTTTGGACAATTTATTTCGGTACTGGCAAATCCCTTTTTAGAAAATTTATTTCGCTACTGGCAAATCCCATTTTGGACAATTTATTTCGGTACTGGCAAATCCCATTTTAGACAATTTATTTCGGTACTGGCAAATCCCATTTTGGACAATTTATTTCGCTACTGGCAAATCCCATTTTAACCTTTTTTTAAAAACTTGGATTCAGTGGAGAGCGTCAATTTGGGATCAAACCCACTTTAGTTTTCTAGAAAGCGTTACCACCACGCTACTGACGCTATTTCTAATGTGTCAGGACATATTCTTGATTTGTTCGCTTTAATGAACTTGTCAAAGAACTACGAAACAAGACATAAGTATGGGATGAAGTGTTATCGTAGTGTTTTGGGTATCTATTATTTAGACCATATTAAAGTGTGAAATTTAACAAAAGGTTACAACATGAGAGGGGGATCTGGTTATGGGTGAACCCCGACGCTGTGTCGGTGCCACCATAAAATTCGACCACAGCTGGGAAGTAGACCTACATCTTCGTTGTCATTGTCTAACGCGACTAACCACTCAGTCACAGCTGGGAAGTAGATCTAGATATTTGTGTCAGTGTCTAACGCGACTAACCACTCAGTCACAGCTGGAAATTAGATCTAGATATTTGTGTCAGTGTCTAGCTCGACTAACCACTCAGTCACAGCTGGAAATTAGATCTAGTGTTTTTTTGTCAGTGACAAGCTCGACTAACCACTCAGTCACAGCTGGAAATTAGATCTAGATATTTGTGTCAGTGTCTAACTCGACTAACCACTCAGTCACAGCTGGAAATTAGATTTAGATATTTGTGTTAGTGTCTAGCTCTACTAACCACTCAGTCACAGCTGCAAATTAGATCTAGATATTTGTGTCAGTGTCTAGCTCTACTAACCACTCAGTCACAGCTGAAAATTAGATTTAGATATTTGTGTCAGTGTCTAGCTCTACTAACCACTCAGTCACAGCTGAAAATTAGATTTAGATATTTGTGTCAGTGTCTAGCTCTACTAACCACTCAGTCACAGCAGGAAATTAGATTTAGATATTTGTGTCAGTGTCTAGCTCTACTAACCACTCAGTCACAGCAGGAAATTAGATTTAGATATTTGTGTCAGTGTCTAGCTCTACTAACCACTCAGTCACAGCAGGAAATTAGATCTAGATATTTGTGTTAGTGTCTAGCTCTACTAACCACTCAGTCACAGCTGAAAATTAGATTTAGATATTTGTGTCAGTGTCTAGCTCTACTAACCACTCAGTCACAGCTGAAAATTAGATTTAGATATTTGTGTCAGTGTCTAGCTCTACTAACCACTCAGTCACAGCTGAAAATTAGATTTAGATATTTGTGTCAGTGTCTAGCTCTACTAACCACTCAGTCACAGCAGGAAATTAGATCTAGATATTTGTGTCAGTGTCTAGCTCTACTAACCACTCAGTCACAGCAGGAAATTAGATCTAGATATTTGTGTCAGTGTCTAGCTCTACTAACCACTCAGTCACAGCTGGAAATTAGATCTAGATATTTGTGTCAGTGTCTAGCTTGACTAACCACTCAGTCACAGCAGGAAATTAGATCTAGATATTTGTGTCAGTGTCTAACGCGACTAACCACTCAGTCACAGCTGGAAATTAGATCCGATCTTTATTGTCAGTGTCATAACCTAGCTATGTGTGTGTCCCCTTCGTCTGGTCCCTACTGCTCGAACTGCTTTTAATTTGTTTACGTATTAGTTGTTTCTTTATTCCACTTTCCTAGTGATTCAACTGCAAGTCGGCACTTGTCCTTGTTCCTCGATTACTTTTGGCGGCCTATCTAGCTCCAGCTCTCCCCTGCTTTCATTATTAATATTTCCTCTTGGGTGCACTTAACAAAAAATTCTTGGCAACTGGTTTTTTTTTTTTAATTCGAAGGCCACAAATTCGGAAAATTGTCCTCAATTAGTTTGTACGAAATCAATAAACACGGCTCAATTTGAATAGTGTGGACGATCAATTCCGGCTGCAACCATCTGTCACTTCAACATTTTGCCTCTTTGTTTTCTACCTGCTCCACCCATAGATGCCTTCTCATCTCTGGCACCTCTTTTGTTTCATCTCAGTAACAGTTTCATCCAAGCGTAACTTCACAAATCTGCGCTAGGTAAGAAGCCACCATTATCCCTTTTCTACCTCCTGAAACAAGAGTTGTTTACCTAATCGTTATGTTTGCTGTATTGACTAACTTTTCAAGCCATACCCAAATCTTTCCGGTCTCTGTTGTAATTGTTTTATCATCTTAGAGCATATCCTTGATTTTATTTATTTCTGTTTGCTGTTAAATACAGATACAAGTCCGTAAAGCGCTGTTTTTGACAGGTTTATTTTACAGAAGTCTTCAAACGCATCTTCATTCTTATTCTATTTTTTTTAATTTAATACTTCCCTTTCAGCGTCGAGGAAAGGATATAATTTACTGTCTGTTCCCCTTCTGCTGCTGTTATGTTCCCTAGTGTTTCTAATATCCCAACTGTTTCATAGTCGAACCTTGAGCCTGTCGTTCTTTTAACGTTTATTAAAGGTTTGTTGTTGTCTACAGCGTCGTGATGTATTTTCTTTTGGGAACAATCTGTGCTGTTTTTGTTTATAGCCTCGTCGTTGTGTTCTGGCAGTACCGATTAGCTCTCCGATCTGTTTCATGATCGCACACATGTTCTGGTGTATACAATCACTATATCCAGACGTTGAGTGTAACCCACCAGTTAATGACTATCTATTTATCCATCCATCCATCCATCCATCCATCAATCCGTCCGTCCGTCCGTCCGTCTGTCTGTCTATCGGTCTGTCTATCGGTCTGTCTTTCTATCTGTCTATCTGTCTGTCTGTCTCTCCGTCTGTCTGTCTGTCGGTCTGTCGGTCTGTCCATCCGTCTGTCTGTCTGTCTGTCCGTCTGTCTATATGTCTGTCTGTCTGTCCGTCTGTCTGTCCGTCTGTCTGTCTGTCTATCTGTCTATCTGTCTGTCTGTCTGTTCCCTCCGTCCGTCTGTCTGTCTGTCTATCTGTCTATCTGTCTGTCTGTCTGTCTGTCTGTTCCCTCCGTCCGTCTGTCTGTCTGCCTGTCTATCTGTCTGTCTGTCTGTCTGTCTGTCTGTCTGTCTGTCTGTCTGTCTGTCTGTCTGTCAGTCAGTCAGTCAGTCAGTCTATCTGTCTGTCTGTCTGTCTGTCTGGCTGTCTGTCTATCTGTCCGTCCGTCCGTCCGTCTGTCTGTCTGTCTGTCTGTCTATTGTTTATTCAAGCTGAAGAAAGCACATATGGCAGATATTCTAGACTCTTTTCTCTGACGATCTGTCAACAGTCAGACCTTGCACAGGACCTGCAATATGTCTCGTCACACGGCTCTGTTCCGAACTAGTTGTTCAATCTTGTTGAGGGAGCTGATGCTTGATGTTGTTGCCTCCCGTTTTAATATTCTTTTTAGTGTTTCTCCAGGTCGACCTTTTTTCCTTTCACCCTTTGGTTCCCATTTGAGGGCCTGCTTTGAGATTTGTTTGTTGTCCCTTCTCATCACCTGGCCAACATATGACCACAATCTTATCTTGAATATAGATTATATTTTTGGACGCTTTGTCATTTCTCTTATTTCCTATCCAGTCTTGAACTCATTCCATGTATATGAAGTATTTTTCTCAGGCATTTGTTTTCAAGTGATAATGACTACAGTGAAAAAAAAATCAGATAGTTGTCACATCAGATCAGAATAAAATCCACCCACCCTAAAGCTAGTGCGCATTACATGAAAACATCCAGCAACAAAGCAAAATGAAAACCCAGAAAGAGATGGAATCAAAGAGATACTAATTCAATCTGACATGACAACAACTCAATCCACAGATTTAACAAAGACCAGAAAATGACACATTCTCTCCAACGCTACACAGCTTAAGCAGGAGGATAAAAGAAAGAAAAGAAGAAAGGTTATCCATAATTCTTCACTCATTTCGTCATTCACGTGATCTTTTATATAGAACAATCCTCATTGTACACAGACAGTGCCCAACTCCACGATTCTGGACATTACAGAAACCTCTCAACAAAATGTGTTAAACGCCTAGCGCCAGACACAACATATGTTTATTGAGAAACGTTATCGTATGTTGTTTTATGTTAGTTGTTTTACCTTATAAGGGAGCGTCTAGTGCGGTAGCTAGCTCACTGGCATGGCAACTAAAAAAAATGTGGGTTCAATTCTCCCGCCAAACAATCATCGGTCAACCCAGCAGAATAAAGAATAGGTGTCAGGATCACTCGCGATAGCTCAGTGGTTAGTGAACTGGACTATAAAGGACAAGAGGTCGGGTTTGATCCTGATCGACGGCTTCCGGGTTCACCCAGCCGTAAATGGGTACGGAATTTTATATATATAATAGCGGCACGGGCGTAATATCGACCACATTGCCCCAAAAATCATGGCCACTAACATAACATATTCCCTATACGCCACTTGGCGTGACTGGGTTCTTTATTTACTTTTTTTTTTAAATCAGGGTCATGCATTGTTCTTCCTCGTCTTTCTTTCCTAATGCGCCTTTCAGAGTGGAGGGGAGATATAATTTGCGATCTTTTGCTCTTCTGCTATCCTCTGTTGCTGTTACATTTCCTAGTGTTTCTAATTTTCCATCCATCCATCTTTTTTTTTCGTGGGCTGCCCTTAAGTCTGGTGTTCACGAAACGTTTATTTAAGGCATGTTGTGTTTTGGTCTTTTTGTCTTATCAAGTGGCCACACTGGGAACCGCGATAGATCAGTGGTTAGTGAACTGGACTACAAAGGACAAGGGGTAGGGTTCGATCCCAACCGACGGGTTCCGGGTTCACCCAGCCTTTAATGGGTACCGGATTTTTTTCTGGGAAAGTGAAGCAGTACGGGCATAATACCGACCACATTACCTCAAAAAATCATGTGCCGAAGGTCTGTAAAATATATGGTCTCTAACACCATATTCCCTATACGTCACTTGGCGTGACGGGATACTTTACTTTTTTTTTTTTAAGTAGCCAAACTATTTTATCTGTCAACTCATTAATTCAGTTAAATAAAATAACAGCAAGGATAAGCACTGGCCCCCTCTCCATTAAGTACCTAGTAGAGGAACGTTTAATACTTCATTCCCTTATATATGTTATGGGACAAGAGTTATCTATTTATTACTTATTTAAAGGTTTCTTATGTACCTCTCCCATGTGTCTCTCATCTCTCATTTTTATTATCATCATTTTCAAAATCATCAATACATCACTCTCATTAACAGCGAAGAATCAAATTATAAACATCATTTTCATACCAACAGGATGGTATCAATATTAAACAAGACTATTGACACAGAAGATCAAAAACTGCAATATGAGGTGTTTGATAAACATTAGAAGTAACACAAAGATAGATCGAATTCTCAATGTAAAAATTAGAGAACAGATCGGAATTAAACTGTCTCTGGAATAAATGGGTGTCCGGTTAGCGCAATCGATAGGCGGTTGGCTTACCACGGCAACAGCCGGGGTTCGTACCCTGGCGAGGACACCTGGGTTTTACTAATTCCCTAAAAATTAGTGGGAGCCGCGATAGCTCAGTGGTTAGTGAACTGGACTACTACGGACAAGAGGTAGGGTTCGATCCCAACCGACGGCTCCGGGTTCACCCAGCCTTAAATGGGTACCGGATTTTTTCTGCGAAAGTAAAGCAGCACGGGCGTAATACCGACCACATTACCCCAAAAATCATGTGCTGAAGGTCTGTAAAATATAGGGTCACTAACACCATATTTCCCTATACGCCGCCACTTGGCGTGACGGGGGGTACTTTACTTTACTTACTTTACTGGAATAAATAAATAGATATATATATCATCATGTGCCATACCGGTTGGCGTAGGCGATCATGTCCTTCCACAATCTTTTATCTACAGTGCATCGTATAGGTTTTGTTGTTGATTACTTTCCATGCCATGACACCAAGCTATCCAGTATTTTCTTTCTTTGTCGTCCGCGATCTCTCTTTCCTTTAATTTGCCAGTTGTAACTAAGTATTCCATCTTTACTCTTCTCATGATGTGCCCGAAAAATGTTGATTGTTTCTTTCTGGTGGTATTTAGGTGCTGCCTTTTTGTGTTGGCCTGTTTGAGAACTTCCTCATTGGTCTTTTTAGCTGTCCAGGGAACTCTCAACATTCTTCTGAGAAATCCCATCTTTGTGGGCTCTAATGGTCTTTTCATTTGTTTGCCTACTGTCCATGATTCGCTTCCATAGGTCAGAATTGGTTCTATATAGCACCGATGAACTCTCTTTCTCATTTCTATATAGATAGAAATATAAAATATCTTATGCAACAAATCTATGCAGAATAGCATAGATTTGTTGCATAAGATATTTTTCACTTTCTGACATGCTATTTTGGCCTTAGCTATTCTGCATTATATATATATATATATATATATATATATATATATATATATATATACGCAAACTATAAGTGAAAAGCAGATGGCAAAAGGACTAGGTAGTGCCCACAATCGATTTGTAGGCGTATGTAAACTTGACATACAGACTATGAACATAAACTCTGCAGCCTGGGAGAGAAATAGCTGCAGACCGCAATCTTTGGAAACACACTCTACAGCTGCAACTCAAACAAGAAACAGACAGATTCATAGAAAAAGGGAATACCAGGCGAAATAAAAGATAAGTGTAACACTTTTAGGGGGCTGCAAAATCCATAGAAAACTATGACTGACGGAGGCTACTATAGTCAGCTATGACAGACGGAGGCTACTATAGTCAACTATGACTGACGGAGGCTACTATAGTCAACTATGACTGACGGAGGTTACTATAGTCAGCTATGACTGACGGAGGTTACTATAGTCAGCTATGACTGACGGAGGCTACTATAGTCAACTATGACTGACGGAGGTTACTATAGTCAGCTATGACTGACGGAGGCTACTATAGTCAACTATGACTGACGGAGGCTACTATAGTCAACTATGACTGACGGAGGTTACTATAGTCAGCTATGACTGACGGAGGCTACTGTAGTCAACTATGACTGACGGAGGCTACTATAATCAACTATGACTGACGGAGGCTACTATAGTCAACTATGACTGACGGAGGCTACTATAGTCAACTATGACTGACGGAGGCTACTATAGTCAACTATGACTGACGGAGGCTACTATAGTCAACTATGACTGACGGAGGTTACTATAGTCAGCTATGACTGACGGAGGCTACTATAGTCAACTATGACTGACGGAGGCTACTATAGTCAACTATGACTGACGGAGGCTACTATAGTCAACTATGACTGACGGAGGTTACTATAGTCAACTATGACTGACGGAGGCTACTATAGTCAACTATGACTGACGGAGGCTACTATAGTCAACTATGACTGAAGGAGGTTACTATAGTCAACTATGACTGACGGAGGCTACTATAGTCAACTATGACTGACGGAGGTTACTATAGTCAGCTATGACTGACGGAGGCTACTATAGTCAACTATGACTGACGGAGGCTACTATAATCAACTATGACTGACGGAGGCTACTATAATCAATTATGACTGACGGAGGCTACTATAGTCAACTATGACTGACGGAGGCTACTATAATCAACTATGACTGACGGAGGCTATTATAGTCAACTATGACTGATGGAGGCTACTATAATCAACTATGACTGACGGAGGCTACTATAGTGAACTATGACTGAAGGAGGCTACTGTAGTCAACTATGACTGACGGAGGCTACTATAGTCAACTATGACTGACGGAGGCTACTATAGTCAACTATGACTGATGGAGGCTACTATAATCAACTATGACTGACGGAGGCTACTATAGTCAACTGTGACTGACGGAGGCTACTGTAGTCAACTATGACTGACGGAGGCTACTATAATCAACTATGACTGACGGAGGCTATTATAATCAACTATGACTGACGGATGCTACTATTATCAACTATGACTGACGGAGGCTACTATAGTCAACTATGACTGACGGGGGCTACTATAATCAACTATGACTGACGGAGAATACTATAGTCAACTCTGACTGACGCAGGCTACTATTGTCAACTATGACTGACGGAGGCTACTATAGTTAACTATGACTGACGGAGACTACTATAGTTAACTATGACTGACGGAGGCTACTATAGTTAACTATGACTGACGGAGGCTACTATAGTTAACTATGACTGACGGAGGCTACTATAGTTAACTATGACTGACGGAGGCTACTATAGTCAACTATGACTGACGCAGGCTACTATTGTCAACTATGACTGACGGAGGCTACTATAGTTAACTATGACTGACGTAGGCTACTATTGTCAACTATGACTGACGGAGGCTACTATAGTTAACTATGACTGACGGTCATTAGTTTGGTAAAGCATTAGTGTCTCATACTGGGTGCTGCTTTACTGAATATCTTCTCTTGTGGCTGAATGTGTCAATCCTGGACAGACAGATCCATCCACAGAACAAGCAAGGTGTATCTGCGGTTCCTGGCCTTGTCTCCTTTCTCTTGCGCCTTTTGTCTTCTGAATTTGATATCAGCACTATCTCGAAAGTTGCTGTGCCATTTTTTTCATTTTTGCTCTCCATGTGCTGTGATCCGCAGCCACATTTTCCCAGTTTCTTTCACTGAAAAAAAAAATTCCCTCAAGGCAGCCCTGCAAACATCCTTCTATCTCAGCGTTGGTCTGTCCTTTGGTCTCTTTCCGTCCTTAAGTTCGCCATACAATATTTGTTTGGGAATACGATTGTTTGCCATTCTTCTTACATGGCCCAACCACTTTTGTCTACGAATCCTAAGTGTTGCCATGACCGATGGGAGTTTGGCTCGTTGTAAGACATTAGAGTTAGTTACTTTGTCCTGCCATTTGATGTTTATAATCTTACGAAGGCAACGTACAAGAAGGCTGTTTAACCTTTTCTCCTGCCCTGCATAGGTAGTCCTAGTTTCTGATCCGTATATAAGTGTACTATATATATATATATATATATATATATATATATATATATAATTAATGCTAGCACTGAAAGAAATCATAGCACTTTTGGCGCACCAATAGGTGCTCGAGGGTGTGTGTTAATCGGAGAACAAATGTGTTCATAGATTACCTTGGTATATACGTCACAATATACAGGTTGTAAGTCCAGTCCTACTTGCGGACAAGCTGACAAATCTCTATCAATTGACAGATAGTTCTGTCCACAGCCATCTATAATTTAGTAAGGCCTAGGGCTGAAGGGAATCACCCAAAATTTGTGACGTTTTCAGCTTTCGAGAAGGGAAGATCATGGGTTAAATGACGTCAGCTGTCTATAGCTCGCATAGCTGAAGAAGTCACAAACGTTGGGGAAATCTGGGGTTTCTCTCTCTAACCACAGGTCTTAGTAATATGTATGGCTGTGTTCCGTGCATAGCCTAATTTAGATAGGCCTGACCGTAGAAACGGAAGCCATGGGAAAGCTCTAGTAGCGTGATATACTCAGCTATAGACTGCCGACGTCTTCATAGCCACAACCACCATGACCGCAAAGCAAATAACGTCAGACTAGTGTGTGGTGGGGGGGGGGGGTTCTCCCGGGGTTTCCCTTTCTGCCATCAGACCTATTTAATGTAGGCTGTTGTTCCGTATTAACGGAGGAAATAACAGCAAGGAGCAACGCTAATTTTCTCACTTCAACTTGCATCAGGTTTGTCATTTCTATGACGTCATATTGCTTCATGCTTCTACGTCATTATTTCGAATTCATCATCATCATCATGTGCCATACCGGTTGGCGTGGGCGATCATGTCCCTCCACAATCTTCTATCCACCGTGCAGCGTATCAATTCTGTTGTTGACTGTTTTCCATGCAACGATACTAAGTTATCTAGTATCTTCTCTCCTAAACTTAAAGTAAGCTAACAAACTAACTAACTTCCTCACTAACTGAATAATTAACTGACTAACCAACCAATAAACCAACCAACCAACCAACAAACCAACCAACTAACTAACTCACTCACTCACTGAATGATTAACTGACTAACCAATCACCAACCCAACCAACCAACCTACAAACCAACCAACTAACTAACTCACTCACTCACTGAATGATTAACTGACTAACCAATCACCAACCCAACCAACCCACCTACAAACCAACCAACTAACTAACTAACTCCCTCACTCACTCACTCACTCCCTCGCTCGCTGACTCACTCACCCACCCACCCACCCACCCACTCACTCACTCACTCACTCACTCACTCACTCACTCACTCACTCACTCACTCACTCACTCACTACCTGACTGATTATTTTACTAACTAACTAACTGACTAACTGACTGACTAACTAACTAACTAACTAACTAACTAACTAACTAACTAACTAACTAACTAACTAACTAACTAACTAACTAACTAACTAACTAACTAACTAACTAACTAACTAACTAACTAACTAACTAACTAACTCGCTCACTCGCTCACTCAATCACTAACTAAATTACTAACTCACTAACTTACTAATTAACTAAGTAACTAAACTGAAAGTAAACTAACTTACCAATTGCCTGTTTAACTATTCAACCATCCAACTAACTAACATGGTTACACTTCAAGTAACTATCTACCCCACCAACATACTGACAGCACTAATGAACAACCACATTACACATAAACAAACAGAATATACCTGTTATTGCTTACCTATAATCACTTTAATGTTCGTATTTACTTGCCTACTGCAACTTAGCAGCTTGTAAACATATAACCATGAATCAACGCATGAAGTAATTAAGTTACACGGAACATCAACCATTATTTTTGTATATAAATAGAGTCCATCTCGTTTCTATAACCTCCGTACTT
Organism: Megaustenia siamemsis; assembly: GCA_032433765.1. Lineage (NCBI taxonomy): Eukaryota > Metazoa > Mollusca > Gastropoda > Stylommatophora > Ariophantidae > Megaustenia > Megaustenia siamemsis. Next base: position 69,776,217 of record JAVIAB010000059.1, read on the forward strand.
ATTATTACAAAACTAACTATGTATTATTAATACATCATCATCATCATCAAGCACCGGGCCTGCTGGCGTAAGTGAGCATGTCGCTCCACAATTTTCGATCTCGACAGTTTTTTTTATCATTTCTGTTATTGACTTTCTGCCAAGCCATTCTCTTAACTCTTTCCATACATTTCGCCGTATGGTGCGTCACTCCAAGCTTGATTAATGTTAGCCACCATTAAATCATATTCTTTTTACATGTCTTGTATCATCTTGGTATTGGTGAAATCTAATACCTTGTTTAATTATCTAAAAATTAATATATAATATGTTATATAAATATAAATATGTAGATTGATTCTTAAAACCATGAAAATTTTTGTCTCTGAAATATCTTCCGTTGCATCGATAAATAAGCTTCCATACGGAAAGGGTTAAGCTGTCTGGTATTATTTTTCTCTTTGCTTCCCTCTATCTCATCGTCCCTCAATTTTTCCAGTTGTTGCAATAGATTCCATTTGTTCTCCTCTCATTACATGGCCACAAAATGATGATTGTTTCTTCCTAATATTGGAAATTAGCTCTCTTTTTGCTTTGACCTCTTTCAGAACGTTTTCATTACTCTTCTTAGCTATCCATGGTATTCTCAACATTCTTCTGTAAAAGCACATTTCTGCAGACTCCAGTGATTTTCTTGTTTGTTGTCCTATTGTCCATGATTCACATCCATATGTTAAGACTGGCTCAACATAACATTTAAGAACTCTTTTTCTTGTTTCGATTGTCAAATATAGATTGCATAGTATTTTCCTCATTTTTTGGAAAGCTGCTTTTGCCTCAGCAATTCTGCAGCTCACCTCTTTTGTATAATTATATTATAATAATATATAATAACAATATATTATTATATTGTATTAGCTACAGAGACCAGAAATATCATGAGAATAATTTTACTAGAATTATACTAATTATATTAGAAGAGACAATCTTAATTTATTTTGGACATGGTATGTGAACATAGGGCATTGATAAAATACAGGTAGAATGTATGAAAAGAAGAGCAGAGGAAAACCAAGAGGAAAACCCAGAGGGAAAAAAATGAACAGCTTAACCAGATTGCATCCGATTGAAATTGCAACATAAATAAAGGACGTAGGGATGTGGAGAGAGTGAGATGATGGTCTACGCTTACCGGTACGGCACATGATAATGATCATATGCTTTAAAAAAAAGACTTTTGGCCAAATTATGAACCCGGGTGGTTTTGATAAACATACCTTCTGAATTAGGTTGAAAAGAGGATGGTGTGATATCGGCAAAATCTCTTACGAAACTGATAGCGATGATTGACGCAATGTAGAACTCGCGAATGACTCTCGTTGGAGCTCATTGCAATGGTTGGTAAAGCTGATAGCGATCATTGCCTCAATGTAGAACTCGCGAATGACTCTCGTTGGAGCTCATTGCAATGGTTGGTAAAGCTGATAGCGATCATTGCCTCAATGTAGAACTCGCGAATGACTCTCGTTTGAGCTCATTGCAATGGTTGGTAAAGCTGATAGCGATCATTGCCTCAATGTAGAACTCGCGAATAATTTTCGTTTGCGCTCTTTGCGGTGTTTGTTGAAACTTATAGCTACCATTGGCGTAATGTAAATGTAAAACTCGCAAATGGTTTGGCTGGAGCTCATGGCAGTGTTTGGTAAGCCCGATAACGAACAACAGACACAGCTCCTTGAAAACTGATGTCAAAATACAAGCTCACAGAAGCGAAACTCCTGACGACATTACACGATACACTGATCAGCTGCACTCTAAACTTCGAAAGAATAAAAGTTACCAGTGATTGATTTCCTATCAACTCAAAACTGGTGACAAAAGAAGATAATTTGCGCGTAAATTTTACAGAATAGTACAAAAAATGTACTCTTCATCTTTTTTCTTCTTCCTCTTCTTTTCTTCCTCTTCTTCCCATCCTCATTTGCCTTTCAGCGTCGAGGGGAGACATAATTTGCAGTCTTTTGCTCTTCTGTTCGCCTCTGCTGCTGTTATGTTTCCTAGTGCTTCTAGTATTCCATCGATCCATCTTTTTTGTGGTTGACCCTTGGGTCTGGTATTCTCGCAACGTTTATTGAGGGCTCGTTGTGTTGTGTTTTGTTCTTTCTGCCGTGTCACGTGGCCAAACCATTATATCTGTTCTTTCTTTATATATTCTATGGCGTGGGCTATTCCTAGTTTATTTCTCCGTTCTTCATTTCTGATCTTATCTCTCAGACTATGAAATGTACTGAAGAGACAAAATACACGGCTGTTTGTATTCATATAAAAGTAGCATTTTAGCTATGATCTTGTAATTGTTGCTTCGCTTTTGGTTGTAGACGACTGGAGTCTGGTACATTTCACACATTCTTTAAAATTGTTTTTTAATGAGCGTGTTTCAATTTGTGACACCACACACACAAAAAGTAAACATTTGTTTAGCTAAACTACATAATATTAGTATCAATATTTTAGCAGTACAAAACGATCTTTGCCCCAAAAAAAGATCTAAACTGTTACAGATCTGAGAATTTTCGGGAACAGTTTTTTGCTTTTTTTTTTTTAACCACAAAAGATTTAAAATTTTCAAATATAGATTCTTCAAGTCAACTTGAATGTAACATCGAGAAAGTGTATTTTATTCCTCTAGAAGGACACTTAGAATTAGAATCAGAATAGCTAAAGCAGCAATGTCTTTCAGAAGCCTTGAAAAGTTGTGGAAATCAAAACTCATCAGCACAAACACAAAACTTAGGCTATTCAAATCAAATGTACTAGCAACCCTTACGTATGCGTGTGAAAGCTGGAAAACAACAAGAGATATAGAAACAAAGTTGAACGCGTTCGAAAATAAATGTCTAAGGAAAATACTTGGTATAGCGTGGAACGAATTCAAAACAAACGAGGAAATTAGAGAAATCGCCAATCAACCACTAATATCTTCAGTAATAAAGAAAAGACGATGGTCATATGTTGGACATGTGATGAGAAGAGATAATAACCGAATAGCAAAGCAAGCCCTCATGTGCGAAACAACAGGTAAGAGGAAAAGAGGAAGACTTAGAGAGACACTGAGAAGAACATTGATGAGAGAGGCAAGAGCAGCAGGATTCGGCTCCCTCAATGAGATAGAGCTGCTTGCACAGAACAGAGACAAATGGCGACATTTGATAAAATATCATTAAAATAATTGAAAACGGTTGGAACAAAAAAAAATTCAGATAAGAGAAGGAATATCTTGGTCTACGCCCTATGGGCCGGCTACGGCTCGAAAGGTCAATAGATAGATAGATAGATAGATAGAAGGACACCGATGATCAAATCAACTAAAGTAAAAGGTAAAGGTAAAGTACGAGACTTGAACCGGCGTCTTAGCACACGAGTTTCCACCCATATGTGCTCGGCCGCCTATCCAGAAATGTTCGGAGATTTCTGTATAGTGTCGCCTCAAGCATCGAAACTCAGATGCGAGGCGACATTCCTCACCTTCCCAGGGTAATACCCTGGTACCCACTTCTGCGAACGGCTGGGTCGACCGTGGGGGTATTTTTTTTTTCCAACCACGAGTACAATTCACACTGCTCCCAGCGGGAATCGAACACGGGTTGTCCGAACGTCGGTAGTCCAGTCGGGTGGTTTTCCCAACTCGGCTACCGAGGCCCCCTCAACTCAACTAAAGTATCAGTGCTAAGAAGCTGTGAATAGTAAACACGAATATACTTTGGAACTAAAAGTAAATTTTTTAAAGAAAATTGAAGCCTTTGAAATGTGGACTTACAGAAGAATAGTTAGAATTGGATGGAAAGAAAAGAAAACAAACGATGAAGTTTTAAAACAACTAAAAATAAAAAAGAGAACTACTAAACACAATTAAGACAAGACAAATGACATTTTTGGGACATGTTAAAAGACACAACAGCCTAATAAAAGCAATATTGGAAGGGGAAACACAAGGTAAAAGAGGCAGACCAAGACTAACATGGACGAGTAACATTAAAAGATGGATAAACCAGCCTACGACAACCTGCACCATCAAAACAAGAAACAGAGTGGAATGGCGATCCATGGTAGCCAACCTTCGTTGCGGAGACGGCACTCGATGATAATGATGATGTAAAGTACATTTAAATGGCTCGTGGACTTTAAGAAAAAAATAAAATCGCCCGTATTGTTAGGCTACTTCAAACAATCATAATGACCATGGACAATCAGCATTTGAAAAAGACTAATTACTGGAAGTCGGGAGAACTGGTTGGTCTAGAGGCAAGACGCCGGACTCGAGACAAAAAAGTTATGGGTTCAAATCCCGGTTACACCAGATCGGATTCTTAATTACGATTTCTATCTGTAGCAACCACCCCTGGTCTCAGCTGCGAGGCCCGGCTTGAAACGTCAAGTACTCATCGACGGAAAAAAATATGAATACTTCCGAAGTCGGAGTTATCTGCATGTACGGCGAGGGACCCCTGTGCACACGGCGGCCAGGGAGAAATGTATTAACACAGTTAATAAATTCAGTTCCTATTCTCTAGGGAATTCGTCAGAGGTGAAAGCTGGCCAACGAAGAAAGAAAGAAACAAAATTACTAGAGGGTAGACCTAGAAACAAAGGGACAAAGACATCGCCGAGAACACACTCGTTAATGCATTAATTAGTCGCCCGTCTATTTTGAGTTTTTGAGTTAGTCACGCTACTGTTGATGATATAAATGGATAATTAGAGACGTTTTAGTTTTCAACTAGATTTTGTTTAAAAAAAAAGAAAATATCATAATGTAGTATTTATTAATAGTAACCAGAATAGTACGTGACGATTGCACTAAACATGCGGGCTTTATTCTCGGGGACAGACCGCAGAAATGGGATAACGCAGTAAAGAGATGTTTTCTTTATTTTTATTATTATTGCTATTATTATTATTATTATTATTATTATTATTATTTGCAATAAAAAAAACTATTTGCTTAACATTGCCACTCTATGTTGACAAAGCTGTGCCGTTATCTACCACTGTCTTCAATGTTTCTCTGAAAACGTATTTCGGACATGTCTGTTATGTTTATGTTTGTTTGAAGATCTTTTAAGTCGAAACATCTATTTGCTTATCCTGGTCTTAACCGCAAAGCTGAACCATTCCTGTGTTACGTATTCCATGTTAGAGGCAAATATTTGCACAATTAGAAATTCAAGGCTAGCCATTTAATTTTGGCTCTTTTCTCATCATTTCTTTTACCTAATCTATCTATCTATTTATCTATCTATCTATCTATCTATCTATCTATCTATCTATCTATCTATCTATCTATCTATCTATCTATCTATCTATCTATCTATCTATCTATCTATCTATCTATCTATCTATCTATCTATCTATCTATCTATCTATCTATCTATCTATCTATCTATCTATCTATCTATCTATCTATCTATCTATCTATCTATCTATCTATCTATCTATCTATCTATCTATCTATCTATCTATCTATCTATCTATCTATCTATCTATCTATCTATCTATCTATCTATCTATCTATCTATCTATCTATCTATCTATCTATCTATCTATCTATCTATCTATCTATCTATCTATCTATCTATCTATCTATCTATCTATCTATCTATCTATCTATCTATCTATCTATCTATCTATCTATCTATCTATCTATCTATCTATCTATCTATCTATCTATCTATCTATCTATCTATCTATCTATCTATCTATCTATCTATCTATCTATCTATCTATCTATCTATCTATCTATCTATCTATCTATCTATCTATCTATCTATCTATCTATCTATCTATCTATCTATCTATCTATCTATCTATCTATCTATCTATCTGTACCTGTGAAAAAATAATGTTGAGTCTCACAAGTCGTGGCGACTGCTTTGATCAAGCGGCCTTTATCCATCTGGTTCTATGGGGAGCTCCCCGACGTACACCAGCACTTATACTAAGTGTTGTAAATATAGTTTATTTTTTATCTTTGTATCTGACCGTTGACTGGTCCCGCTGTTTAGTTTTGGGTTTTTGGTGCAATTACCGTGTAAGTTCCACTTCCGTAATTTGGAAACATATGAATACTGGATATGGGTAACCTCATTTATTGAAAAACGGTTGGTGGTAGATCGTGAAAAGTAAGAAGTTAAAAAGCCTCGTTACTTCACGTGCTTGTTGTGTATAGTTGATCTTTGCGCTCATATTCTTTAACACCATCAACATTTTATTTTCCTGTTAAAGTGGTCGGTATTACGTCAGTGCCGTCCTTTTTTTTCTCAGAAAAATTGTGAAGATCGAAGAACTCTGTGAACCAGCCAGGAAGCCGTCGATCAGGATCGAACGCACCCTCTTGTCACTAGTAGTCCAGTTCACTAACCACTGAGCTACAGCGACTCCATTAAGTCATGGACAAATCTTTTTCATAGGTTTTGTGAAGCGATTGCCAATACGACTCATTTTCATAGTTTTCATAAAGCAAATTCCTATAAGACTCATTTTCATAGTTTTCATAAAGCAAATTCCTATAAGACTCATTTCATAGTTTTCATAAAGCAAATTCCTATACGACACATTTTCATAGTTTTCATAAAGCAAATTCCTATAAGACTCATTTTCATAGTTTTCATAAAGCAAATTCCTATAAGACTCATTTTCATAGTTTTCATAAAGCAAATTCCTATACGACACATGTTCATAGTTTTCATGAAGCAAATTCCTATTTGACTCATTTTCATAGTTTTCATAAAGCAAATTCCTATAAGACTCATTTTCATAGTTATCATAAAGCAAATTCCGATACGACACATTTTCATAGTTTCCATGAAGCAAATTCCTATAAGACTCATTTTCATAGTTTTTATAAAGCAAATTCCTATAAGACTCATTTTCATAGTTTTTATAAAGCCAATGCCAATTTTTATTCTAATATTCTAATTCTTAAACAGAACAGAAAATTGAAGCCTTTGAAATGTTAATATATAGATGAATAGGAAGAATTGGATGGAAAGAAAAGAAAACAAACGATGAAGTCTTAAAACAATTAAATATGAAAAGAGAACTACTAAACACAATTCAAACAAGAAAATTGAGATTTTTAGGGCATCTTAAAAGACACAGCAGCCTACTAAATGCAACCTTTGGAAGGGAAAATACAAGGTAAAAGAGACAGCGGCAGACCAAGACTAACATGGACGTGTAACATCAAAAGATGGACAGGTCAGCCTATGACAACCTGCACTATCAAAGCAAGAGTGAGAGGAATGGCGTGTCATGGTAGCCAACATTTGAAGCGGAGATGGCAATCAATGATGATGATGAAACAGTCTCCACTGTTGATATTTTTGTAAAGAATATGAAAATGTGCTCTAATGTCGACTAACAATAATAATGTTAGACATTCCTTCTTCAGCGATCAAGTTTTATGATCAAACGAATTCTTTGCTCTCTTTTATGGTTGAGGGATATGAGCAACATCATGACGCAAGATGAGATGGTCGCATTGTCGGTATTCGTATATGGAGGGGTATGAGCAACATCATGATGCAAGATGAGATGGTCGCATTGTCGGTATTCGTATATGGAAGGGTATGAGCAACATCATGACGCAAGATGAGATGGTCGCATTGTCGGTACTCGTATATGGAAGGGTATGAGCAACATCATGACTCACGATAAGCTGGTCGCATGGTCAGTACTCGTATATGGAGGGGTAATAACAACATCATTACACAAAAGGAGCTGGTCGCATTGTCGGTACTCGTATATGGAGGGGTATGAACAACATCAATGGTTATATCGAAGAAACAATCATCACCATCATGCAGCATAAAAATAAACAAGACAAATCTGAAACAAGTGCAACTCGTCAAATACTTGGGCACAATAATAACATCAGATGGAAGATGCACCACAGAAATAAAAAGCAGAATAGCTCAGGCCAAAATAGCATTTCAGAAAATGAAAAATATCTTATGCAACAAATCTATGTCAATAAAAATGAGAAAGAGAGTTCATCGGTACTATATAGAACCAAGTCTCACCTATGGAAGCGAATCATGGACAGTAGACAACCAAAGGAAAAGACGATTGGAGGCCACAGAAATGGGATTTCTCAGAAGAATGTTGAAAGTTCCCTGGACAGATAAAAAAACCAATGAGGAAGTTTTCAAGGAGGCCAACACAAAAAGGGAGCTTTTAAAAAACATCAGAAAGAAGCAATCAACATTTTTCGGGCACATCATGAGAAGAGGAAAGTTGGAACACTTGGTTACAACTGGCAAAATAAAAGGAAAAAGAGATCGCGGACGACAAAGAGAGAAAATACTGGATAGCTTGGTGTCATGGCATGGAAAACAGTCAACAACAGAACTGATACGATGCACTGTGGATATAAGATTGTGGGGGGGGGGGGGGCCATGATCACCTACGCCAACCGGTATGGCACATGATGATGATGAATAACAACATCATTACACAAGAGGAGCTGGTCGCATGGTCCGTACTCGTATATGGAGGGGTAATAACAACATCATGACACAAGAGGGGCTGGTCGCATGGTCGGTACTCGTATATGGAGGGTTAATAACAACATCATGACACAAGAGGGGCTGGTCGCATGGTCGGTACTCGTATATGGAGGGGTATGAGCAACATCATGACACAAGAGGAGCTGGTCTCATGGTCGGTACTCGTATATGGAGGGTTAATAACAACATCATGACACAAGAGGGGCTGGTCGCATGGTCGGTACTAGTATATGGAGGGGTATGAACAACATCATGACACAAGATGAGATGCGCACATTGTCAGTACTCGCATTTGTGGGTGACCTGATGTTTCCTCTAGGCACGAGCCCTGACTGTCACACCCTTTGTTAGGCAGGCGGGATCAGAAATGAAACTCCTAATCCTGATACACTTTTTATGTTTCTCTCTTATGAAAGTTCTTCTACCAGATTTAAATATCAACATGTCAAATACGCACAGAGTTTCTGAACAACTAAAAAATCGCCGATAAACAGCTGTCTTGTGTGAATAATAGAACAAAGAAGTATGTGTTAGCACTCGGAAAAATTGACAGAGTGCTAACACATACTTCTTTGTTCTATTATTCCCTATTATCGTCTCGGAAGTTAGCTATATAATAATATTTATTTATTATTATTTGTATCCTGTCTTGTGTAAATAAAGTTAGGAAAACAGTTTAATGCAATTAAAGCCTTCACAAAACGCGAACAATCTTTGTTCAAATAAAGTGTCAATTATTTCGCTGCTAACACGAAGTTTGTTTGTTTAGCAGAAATAGACGAGCATTGAATGAACTGAAAGAATAACACGTGAAGAGATCGGTGAGAAATTTATATTAAATTGAATTGATTCGAAGACTGCATTCTCGATCCTTCTTGTGCCTTTAGACTCCTGCCAGTTGCTCTAGTCTGGACAAGATCTTCGTTTATAGGGACTGAGTCTGTGCCAGATAAACTTGATAACCTTGCCCCTTTTGTTGAAGTTCTTATCAGTGTTTCTAGAAAACGCCCTCTTTTCCTCTGACCTGATGTTTCCCATTTGAGAGCTGCTGAATAATTCTCTGGTCGTTTCTTCTAAATGCATGCCCGACAAATGCCCATCTTCATTTCTTAATAGTAGTCAAGATAAATTGTTGAATGGCCTCTTATTTCAGAATTAGTCTTGAATTCATTCCATTTAATGCAAATTATCTTTTTTAGGAGGAAGCCGCGATAGCTCAGTGGTTAGTGAACTGGACTACAAAGGACAAGAGGTTGGGTTCGATCCTGACCGACGACTTCCGGGTTCACCCAGCCTAAAATATCCTTCCGGATATTTTTCTGGAAAAGTAAAGCGGCACGGGCATAATACCGAGCACATTACCCCACAAATCATGTGCCGAAGGTCGATACAAAATTATGGTCACTAACACCATATTTCCTATACGTCACTTGGCGTGACGGGGCTTTTTGCTTTTTTTTTTTTAACTTTTTCTTTCTTAGGCATTTGTCTTCAAATGCGTTGTTTTTTCTCAATCTCCTCTGTTGTTTTCCGACTTATAAACATATCAATGAGGGTGGATGAATCGTTTAAGTTGAAAATTCTATGTTTTGTTTTAGAAGAATTAAAAGTCCATTGAGTGAACAAGCAGAACAAAGACTGAAATGAATTACTAACGATGGTTAAAAATAGACTGATAACATCAAAAGATGGACAGGAACCTCTAACAACATACACAATCAAGGCAAGAGATATAATATAATGGTAGTCAACCTTCGATTTGGAGACGGCACCCAATGAATGAAAAAAAAAATGGTGAATAAATTACATAACTTGTATATTACATTGAACAGTTTGAAAGACACAAATTAGAACCTCCATCAACTAACTAGACCTGGTGTTGTTTCACCATTATCAAATTACCACACTCCTCCTTTCTGTGACACCACTGGTACAAGCAATAGAGCAGCAAAAAAAAAAAAGAAGAGCGACAAAAGAATTCCTGAGCATTGACTGAACTAATAAGACGCTAATTGGATTACTTTTAATGAATTTAGACTACTCTTAACTCACGATCAATGTGATGTTTACGCATGGAGAGTATCTGCCCGAAATCAAAACAAATGTATGCTTGTACACGAATGGAAACACCGAGGCTTTAAACTTATAACAGATGTAGATGTGTCGTTAAGTTACTTATAACAGATGTAGATGTGTCGTTTAGTTACTTATAACAGATGTAGATGTGTCGTTTACTTATAACAGATGTAGATGTGTCGTTAAGTTACTTATAACAGATGTAGATGTGTCGTTAAGTTACTTATAACAGATGTAGATGTGTCGTTAAGTTACTTATAACAGATGTAGATGTGTCGTTAAGTTACTTATAACAGATGTAGATGTGTCGTTAAGTTACTTATAACAGATGTAGATATGTAGTTAAGTTACTTATAACAAATGTAGATATGTCGTTAAGTTACTTATAACAGATGTAGATGTGTCGTTAAGTTAAAGGTAATCTGATAAGCAAGCTACTACGTGTCGTGTATCAGCTTTTAAACTATTAAGACGCAAGGATTTGAGGAGGTCAGTGCTTTTAATGAATGTTATATTTCTAAACGGGCGAATAAAGTACACATTTTTACGTTTCTACTGTGTGTGTGGAATAGAAATGTCCGCCCGTATGGGAACTCAAGCCAAATAAGACCTTTAACATTTTTGGGGTGTGGGATCCCATGTCCAGCCCTCTAGGGTAGCGACAATAAACAGGAGGTCCCGTGTACAGTCGCGCATGTTAAAGAACCCTTGACAATTATAATCGAAAAGAGTAGGCCATAAATATGGCCGCTGACCGGGCGAAATTATTAGCTGAAACATACCTAGGCAGTGGATCCCACACCGTGGATCCCAGGCCGTGGATCCCAGGCCGTGGATCCCAGGCCGTGGATCCCACACCGTGGATCCCAGGCCATGGATCCCAGGCCATGCTACGGAGTTTGTGCAAGTGGGGGCCAGGATTTTCATGCGGGTTTTCTTGAGATTCTCGAAGGGATATAAGAGCACCTATGGGTCGGTCTGGTATGTAGTGATAATGATCCTAACAACAAACAATAACAACCTTTAACACTCACATGTTATTATAATACACGCATCATTACTCGCTGATAGTAAAGGAGTTCACATAGCACATCGTGTCCGATGAATTTAAACATTAAACCTCATTGCGTTCCCCTACAGTAAAGCAATTTTTGGTGAGGAGGCCAGTCTATTTACTCCCTGTTAATACCATTTTCCTTATTGACAAGTCAGGTACACATTTTTTCACCCAATGAACCAAAAAATGTTCGGGGTTTAAACCACAATCACTGTACTACAAAGCTAGTGCCCTAACCAGTAAGTCATTAAGCAATTAAGCCTTCTAAAAATATCACTTCAAATTTAGCCATCTGCTAATAATACATGTTTTAATAATGTATTCACGTGACTTCTTAAAATTCTCTTAAAACATCAATTCAGCTATAAGTAATAATGAATTTACTTACCCGCAATATATTTACACAGGATATATAATATCTGATAATGTAGCTATATCTGATAATGTAGCTATATCTGATAATGTAGCTATTTTACATCTAATAATAGTAAAACAAATAATAACCGCTATTAATTAATACTAAATTAACAGTCTGTTAAAATGAACCTGAAATCGCAAATACAAAAAAATGAAAGAAAGTGTTAGGTAATGCTATAAGACGTGATGCTTAATGAGTTTAATGATGTTTGTTATAAATTGTTGATAGTTTGTATATGTTGATAATTAGTTATACATGTTGATACTTGTATGTGTTGTAAGCTGTTTATGTTGTTCATTTCTCTTAGATTAGAATTTAGGTGAGAAGTTTACGTATGATCAATTACATCTGAAATAATTATAGAACTTTGGCGGGTGGTACTGTATTAGAGATCTGTTTTTAGAGTTTGTATATCCAGCTTTGAAAGAGAACATGAATAGTTGAATTTAGTTGCCAATTTTATTTTTTGAATTATTGAATTCTTTTGAACGATATTCTTTTCTGAATTATATATTTTTTTTTAAATTATAAACTTTGAATGATGTATTTTTTAAAGGATATACTTTGATTATAAAAACTTATATGTTTTTAAAATTATATACTTTGAGTGATGTATTTTTTAAAGTATATACTTTGATTATAAAAAACTTATATGTTTTTAAATTTATATATTTTGAGTGATGTATTTTTAAAGGATATACTTTGATTATAAAAAACTTATATGTTTTTAAAATTATATACTTTGAGTGATGTATTTTTTAAAGGATATACTTTGAATTATATGTTTTTAAAATGGTATACTTTGAGTGATGTACTTTTGTAATGACATACTTTGAACTAAATATATTAAAAAATGATATACTTTGAGTGATGTACATTTTAATGATATACTTTTAATTAAATATTTTTGAATAAAGTACCTCTATTTTACATTTTCAGTTTATTGAATGCCACAAGTGTATCTTTGTTGTCTACAACAGGAAAACACAACAAATTTTTACCGCAAAAATATTTTTTTTAAATCGCAAACACATCTCAATGTCAATAAAATAAAGTAAAACACTGCAGAAACGCTAAATAAAATAATTAATAAGAAGATTATCAATTGTGTCAAAGGCAGAAATAGTTCAGAAATAACTTAAGAATATTTATTTAGCTACATTCAATATGATGAATTATTTGTTTTTTTTATTCTTGGTAATTTTAAAGTTATTTTTGTATATTTTGCTCACTTTTCCTTACGTACTTATATCTATTGTAGAGCAGACGCTTGTTTGTAATATAATTGTACTAACTAGGAGTCACAGAACCGTATCACAGGAAAACGTTGCAAAAATAATTGGAAATCCTGTTACAAGATTGTCCTGTTAATTATCCTAATGAATGTGGTCAAAGTACAACTTCAGTAACGATGTTGAAGATGATTATGTGGCAGTTGCTGAGGGCACTGACGGGTGTGACTGCTGCTTCAGCTGGATGGATGAATACCGGCACTTATTTCTCTACGATATCTCTGCACTCCTTACTTCACTCGCTCACTCACTCAGCGCGAGGGAGTGTTTTTTTGGTCAGTGTTGTTGAGAGTGTGTCTGATGGTTGGTGAGTAGTGATCTTCTAGACAGCAGCTCTGCCAACATTAGACGCATGCCCCGTCCCTTTCTCGCCAATAACCCCGAACGTCAACCCTTTGGTACCAGCCTAACTCCGCGGGTCTCCGAGAAAAGCGATCGATAATTGCTTAATATTCATGACCTCTGATCGATTTCCCCCCAGCAAACAAAAGATGAGACATCAGGACAGGTTAGAGGATGGAGGGCGGACCTTTTATTGATTTCATTATGCGTTGCCTTCTGTGCTCGTAAGGCCCTTTGCATCTTTATGTCCTGGTAACTCGCTCGTGCTCGCTAGCGGTCCAGTCATGGCTTCTACAAGAACTCTCACCACTGCGCATGTCTTAAAGTCTGAATATTGAACTCGAGTCCACCTCGTGACATCCAGCATCCATTCCCCATTCATTGATTACTGCAACTCGTGAGCGCTTGGTTGAGAAGAAGAGGCGGGGTCAGAAATGGACCCTGAATCTTGCATTTTTTTAATAAAGCCACGCCCATTCAAGCAAGCTGTGTTGTGGTTGGTGTCTTTGAACTTAAGACAGTCTGGGAAGAATCTGAAATGAAGAGCCATCCTTCATGATAATCGTTTAAGGGCAGTGATGAAACGAGTTCTTCGAAATGGCCGAAGAATGAATAATAAGATAAACCGAACGAACTAGCTCATGATTAAATTCTGTAAGGTATTCAAGAAGCTAAACCACAGGAAAGAAACTAAACGTTTTCATTTTTATCCTTCTAGATCGTTTCATCTCTCCGGGGAGGCAAGCAATTTGAACTCATCTTGACCTTAATGAAGTAACGAATTGGGGATGTTAAAATTTAATGTGATAAACTATCACAAAGAAGTAAGTATCTCAAACGTTAACATAGTTTTCATAAAGTGAAGAATTTAGACCCGTGAAGGAGTTTCCAAGAAAATAAATCAGTAGTTAGGCTACACATATGAATACGCTGAGACATACCAATGATACTCTCATTAATGTCTTAACCGCTGAAATTAAGGGACGCAACTTTGTGTTTATATTATTAGTGGTGGAAGGTATAGATTGGTAATTTCCTAGTTTAAGCACATTAATTATTTTAGAGAAACGAGTGATTGCTCCTGAAACTGGCGTCGCAACAAAACCGCAGTGGCTTTCAAATATTAACAATTGTGTGAGAGTGTCTAGTTCGTTGCTAACCCTCCCGTTCTTTCTGTATTCTCTAGAATAATGAAAAAATAGAGAACCGCATAATAAAGTGAAATGCTTACTCAAAGGGGACATTACTCTCCGAATTGAAATAATTCATATGCTTAAACTAGGACTTTGCCAAGAAATTAACAGACTTCAGGCACAACAGCAAAAAGGCAAAAGTAATGGTGGAAGCAAAGAGATGGTTTTCCACAACCGCAACAATTAAAGCACACGGGACAATATTCAAGCAGGTCAATTAATTCTTCTTTTCTTCTTGTTCTTGTACTTTTTCTTCTCCTTCTCCTCCTCCTCCTTCTTCTTCTTCTTTTTTCTTCGTCTTCTTCTCCTCCTCCTTCTTCTTCTTCTTTTTTCTTCGTCTTCTTCTCCTCCTCCTTCTTCTTCTTCCTCTTTTTCTTCTTCTTCTTCTTTTTCTTCTTCGTCTTCTTCTCCTCCTCCTCCTAATTCTTCTTTTCTTCTTCTTCGCCTCTTCATCTAGAACATCACTACTCACCAACCATCAGGCACACTCGCAACAACACTGACCAAAAATGAACACTCCTTCTTCTTCTTCTCCTCCCCATATTCTTCTTCTTCTTCTCCTCCCCATATTCTTCTTCTTCTTCTCCTCCCCATATTCTTCTTCTTCTTCTCCTCCCCATATTCTTCTTCTTCTTCTCCTCTCCATATTCTTCTTCTTCTTCTCCTCCCCATATTCTTCTTCTTCTTCTCCTCTCCATATGCTTCTTCTTCTTCTCCTCTCCATATTCTCCTTCTTCTTCTCCTCTCCATATTCTCCTTCTTCTTCTCCTCTCCATATTCTTCTTCTGCTTCTCCTCTCCATATTCTTCTTCTTCTTCTCCTCTCCATATGCTTCTTCTTCTTCTCCTCTCCATATTCTTCTTCTGCTTCTCCTCTCCATATTCTCCTTCTACTTCTTCTCCTCTCCATATTCTTCTACTTCTTCTCCTCTCCATATTCTCATTCTTCTTCTCCTCTCCATATTCTTCTACTTCTTCTCCTCTCCATATTCTCCTTCTTCTTCTCATCTCCATATTCTCCTTCTTCTTCTCCTCTCCATATTCTTCTACTTCTACTCCTCTCCATATTCTCCTTCTTCTTCTCCTCTCCATATTCTTCTACTTCTTCTCCTCCCCATATTCTTCCTCTTCTTCTCCTCTCCATATTCTTCTACTTCTTCTCCTCTCCATATTCTCCTTCTTCTTCTCCTCTCCATATTCTCCTTCTTCTTCTCCTCCCCATATTCTTCTTCTTCTTCTCCTCCCCATATTCTTCTTCTTCTTCTCCTCCCCATATTCTTCTTCTTCTTCTCCTCTCCATATTCTTCTACTTCTTCTCCTCCCCATATTCTCCTTCTTCTTCTCCTCTCCATATTCTTCTACTTCTTCTCCTTCCCATATCCTTCTTCGTCTTCCCCTCCCCTTATTCTTCTTCATTCTTCTCCTCCCCATATTCTCCTTCTTCTTCTCCTCCCCATATTCTTCTTCTTCTTCTCCTCTCCATATTCTTCTACTTCTTCTCCTCCCCATATTCTCCTTCTTCTTCTTCTCCTCCCCATATTCTCATTCTTCTTCTCCTCTCCATATTCTCATTCTTCTTCTCCTCCCCATATTCTCCTTCTTCCTCTTCTCCTCTCCATATTCTCATTCTTCTTCTCCTCTCCATATTCTCATTCTTCTTCTCCTCCCCATATTCTCCTTCTTCTTCTTCTCCTCTCCATATTCTCATTCTTCTTCTCCTCCCCATATTCTCATTCTTCTTCTCCTCTACATATTCTCATTCTTCTTCTCCTCCCCATATTCTCCTTCTTCTTCTTCTCCTCTCCATATTCTCATTCTTCTTCTCCTCCCCATATTCTTCTTCCTCTTCTCCTCTCCATATTCTCATTCTTCTTCTCCTCTCCATATTCTCATTCTTCTTCTCCTCCCCATATTCTCCTTCTTCTTCTTCTCCTCCCCATATTCTCCTTCTTCTTCTCCTCTCCATAATCTCATTCTTCTTCTCCTCCCCATATTCTTCTTCCTCTTCTCCTCCCCATATTCTCCTTCTTCTTCTTCTCCTCTCCATATTCTCCTTCTTCTTCTCCTCCCCATATTCTCCTTCTTCTTCTCCTCCCCATATTCTCCTTCTTCTTCTTCTCCTCTCCATATTCTCCTTCTTCTTCTCCTCCCCATATTCTTCTTCTGCTTCTCCTCCCCATATTCTTCTACTTCTTCTCCTCCCCATATTCTCCTTCTTCTTCTCTTCTCCATAATCTCATTCTTCTTCTCCTCCCCATATTCTTCTTCCTCTTCTCCTCCCCATATTCTCCTTCTTCTTCTTCTCCTCTCCATATTCTCCTTCTTCTTCTCCTCCCCATATTCTTCTTCTGCTTCTCCTCCCCATATTCTTCTACTTCTTCTCCTCTCCATATTCTCCTTCTTCTTCTCCTCCCCATATTCTTCTTCTGCTTCTCCTCCCCATATTCTTCTTCTGCTTCTCCTCTCCATATTCTTCTTCTGCTTCTCCTCCCCATATTCTTCTTCTGCTTCTCCTCCCCATATTCTCCTTCTTCTTCTCCTCTCCATATTCTCCTTCTTCTTCTCCTCCCCATATTCTTCTTCTGCTTCTCCTCCCCATATTCTTCTTCTGCTTCTCCTCTCCATATTCTTCTTCTGCTTCTCCTCCCCATATTCTCCTTCTGCTTCTCCTCCCCATATTCTCCTTCTTCTACTCCTCTCCATATTCTCATTCTTCTTCTTCTCCCCATATTCTGCTTCTGCTTCTCCTCTCCATATTCTTCTTGCTCTTCTCCTCCCCATATTCTGCTTCTTCTTCTCCTCCCCATATTCTTCTTCTGCTTCTCCTCTCCATACTCTTCTTCCTCTTTCTCTTTAGGGGTCCAGGGGTTACTGCTGCATTTAGAATTTCTGACCAGCATGGACCACGAACATGTTTCAGGTATTCACCATTCCCCCACAGTTTTTGTTCCTGCACGATTCTTTCTGTGGGCCATATCTATATTCTTGTGGTATTGAGAAAACCGCATTCAAAGAATTCAAATTTGTGGGAACAATTTTTACTTCGGATGGTAGATAAACACCAGATGTGAGTTGTACAATAGCTCCGGCTGTGAAGCCTACAATGAAAAGAGTGCAAATATAATGTGAAACTCATTGTTAACAATAAAGATAAGTAGGAAAGAAGAGGAATTCTTCTAGAGTCAGTATCAAGACGTGGAACAGTATCCTCAGCAATCGAATATCAAACAAGAAAATAGTTGAGAGCCATAGAATATGATTGTGTACTACATTCTTGGCAATTCCATGTAGAGTTTAAAAGAGTAGTATCATCATCATCATCATCACGTGCCATACCGGTTGACGTAGGTGATCATGTCCCTCAGCAATCTTCTATCTACAGTGCATCGTATCAGTTCTGTTGTTGACAGTTTTCCATGCCATGACACCAAGCTATCCAGTATTTTCTCTCTTGGTCGCTCGCGATCTCTCTTTCCTTTTTTTTTTTGCCAGTTGTAACCAAGTATTCCAACTGTCCTCTTCTCATGATGTGCCCGAAAAATGTTGATTGCTTCTTTCTGATGTCTTTTAAGAGCTCCCTTTTTGTGTTGGCCTCTTTGAAAACTTCCTCATTGGTCTTTTTAGCTGTCCAGGGAACTTTCAACATTCTTCTGAGAAATCCCATCTCTGTGGCCTCTAATCGTCTTTTCATTTGTCTGTCTACTGTCCATGATTCGCTTCCATAGGTCAGAATTGGTTCTATATAACACTGATGAACTCTCTTTCTCATTTCTATTGACGTAGGTTTGTATAGATGTTCTGAAAGAATTCATTCCATGTAGAGTTTAAAAGAGTAGTATAGAATGTTCTGAAAGAATTCATTCCATGTAGAGTTTAAAAGAGTAGTATAGAATGTTCTGAAAGAATTCATTTCATGTAGAGTTTAAAAGAGTAGTATAGATGTTCTGAAAGCATTCATTCCATGTATGCAGACCGAGTATTGCACAAAAGAGTAATAAAGACGTTTTAAAAGAAACAACAATTGACAAAGGAAAAGCTGATTCCAAACGTCATGAGGGCACAGTCATCATTCTTTGGCCAGGAAAATCTCAGTCATCATTTTTTGGCCAGGAAAATCACAGTCATCATTCTTTGTCCAGGAAAATCTCAGTCATCATTCTTTGTCCAGGAAAATCTCAGTCATCATTCTTTGGCCAGGAAAATCTCAGTCAACATTCTTTGTCCAGGAAAATCTCAGTCATCATTCTTTGTCCAGGAAAATCTCAGTCATCATTCTTTGTCCAGGAAAATCTCAGTCATCATTCTTTGGCCAGGAAAATCTCAGTCATCATTCTTTGGCCAGGAAAATCTCAGTCATCATTCTTTGGCCAGGAAAATCTCAGTCATCATTCTTTGGCCAGGAAAATCTCAATCATCATTCTTTGGCCAGGAAAATCTCAGTCATCATTCTTTGGCCAGGAAAATCTCAGTCATCATTCTTTGGCCAGGAAAATCTCAGTCATCATTCTTTGGCCAGGAAAATCTCAGTCATCATTCTTTGGCCAGGAAAATCTCAGTCATCATTCTTTGTCCAGGAAAATCTCAGTCATCATTCTTTGGCCAGGAAAATCTCAGTCATCATTCTTTGTCCAGGAAAATCTCAGTCAACATTCTTTGTCTAGGAAAATCTCAGTCATCATTCTTTGTCCAGGAAAATCTCAGTCAACATTCTTTGTCCAGGAAAATCTCAGTCAACATTCTTTGTCCAGGAAAATCTCAGTCATCATTCTTTGTCCAGGAAAATCTCAGTCATCATTCTTTGTCCAGGAAAATCTCAGTCATCATTCTTTGTCCAGGAAAATCTCAGTCATCATTCTTTGTCCAGGAAAATCTCAGTCAACATTCTTTGTCCAGGAAAATCTCAGTCAACATTCTTTGTCCAGGAAAATCTCAGTCAACATTCTTTGTCCAGGAAAATCTCAGTCATCATTCTTTGTCCAGGAAAATCTCAGTCAACATTCTTTGTCCAGGAAAATCTCAGTCATCATTCTTTGTCCAGGAAAATCTCAATCAACATTCTTTGTCCAGGAAAATCTCAGTCATCATTCTTTGTCCAGGAAAATCTCAGTCATCATTCTTTGTCCAGGAAAATCTCAGTCAACATTCTTTGTCCAGGAAAATCTCAGTCATCATTCTTTGTCCAGGAAAATCTCAGTCATCATTCTTTGTCCAGGAAAATCTCAGTCATCATTCTTTGTCCAGGAAAATCTCAGTCATCATTCTTTGTCCAGGAAAATCTCAGTCAACATTCTTTGTCCAGGAAAATCTCAGTCAACATTCTTTGTCCAGGAAAATCTCAGTCATCATTCTTTGTCCAGGAAAATCTCAGTCATCATTCTTTGTCCAGGAAAATCTCAGTCATCATTCTTTGTCCAGGAAAATCTCAGTCATCATTCTTTGTCCAGGAAAATCTCAGTCATCATTCTTTGTCCAGGAAAATCTCAGTCATCATTCTTTGTCCAGGAAAATCTCAGTCATCATTCTTTGTCCAGGAAAATCTCAGTCATCATTCTTTGCCCAGGAAAATCTCAGTCAACATTCTTTGTCCAGGAAAATCTCAGTCAACATTCTTTGACCAGGAAAATCTCAGTCAACATCAGATTACGGTTTTTATGCCGAAAGTTTCTCTCATCTAAGGTCGAAGCAGCACCTGCCATTTTTTACCATCAATGATAAACTTGATGTCGTGTAACAGTATAGCTACCTGTATAAACTTGATATCGTGTAACAGTATAACAACCTGTATAAACTTGATATCGTGTAACAGTATAACTACCTGTATAAACTTGATATCGCGTAACAGTATAACTACCTGTATAAACTTGATATCGTGTAACAGTATAGTTACCTGTACAAACTTGATGTCGTGTAACAGTATAGCTACCTGTATAAACTTGATATCGTGTAACAGTATAGCTACCTGTATAAACTTGATGTCATGTAGCAGTATTGCTACCTGGAGTATATCATCAACTATAAACTTAATGCCGGGTAACTGTATAGCTACCTGTACAAACTTGATGTCGTGTAGCAGTATAGTTACCTGTAGTATATCATCAAAGACAAACTATCTTTAGATACAGTGATTGAGACCAGCAATGATAAAACTGCTACCACCTTCAATGCGTGTTTAGCACAACAGCAAACTGACAACTGAAACAAAGGCCGCAGTTTACAACGCCTGTATCATCAGTATCCTTCTACGTAGCAGCGAATCATGCAACGCGTATGCAAAACAAGAGAGAAAGATAAATGTATTCCATATACGATGCCACCTCCGTATTCTTGGTATCACCTGGAAGGGCAAAGTGGCAAAAGTGGAGGTCCTAACTCGCACAGACCTCCCGAACATCTACACGCTGCTCAGCAAATGTAGGTTACACTGGCTTGGCCACATACACCGTATGAAAAATGGCCGCATACCAAAATATATACTTTACTGATAACTAGTAGATGGCAAAATAAATAGGTCGTGCTTAAAACTCCGATTTATAAACGTTTGTAAACGAAATATAAATACTGAGCATAAACCTGCAGCCTGTGAGGAGATAACTGCAGACCGCAATCTTTGGAAACAAACTCTAAAGCTCCAACTCAAGCAAAAAGCAGGCAGATTAATAGAAACGAGGGGATACACGGCGATACACAAATAAAAATAGAATTTCCTAGGGACGCTGCAAAATGCATAGTTAGCTATCACTGATGGAGGGTACTAATGCTGCTGCTACTGATTCATAATCTATATAGTTGGCTGTATAAGCATCAAGCTGTGCCAACTTGTAATGTTCGTTTCTACGTATCTTTTTGTGTTTGTAATGGTATATTAAGATAGAGAATGAACTACAAGAAATGATAGACATAATAGTGGAAGAAAGCAACAAAAGGGGTCTCAGTCTGAATCGTAAAAAAACAGAAGTAAGGGCCATATCGAAGAAACAATCATCACCATCATGCAGCATAAAAATAAACAGGACACATCTGAAACAAGTGCAACGGGTCAAATACTTGGGCACAATAATAACATCGGATGGAAGATGCACCACAGAAATAAAAAGTGGAATAGCTCAGGCCAAAATAGCATTTCAGAAAATGAAAAAATATCTTATGCAACAAATCTTTGTCAATAGAAGTGAGAAAGAGAGTTCATCTGTGCTATATAGAACCAATTTTGACCTATGGAAGTGAATCATGGACAGTAAACAGACAAATGAAAAGACGATTAGAGACCACAGAGATGGAATTTCTCAGAAAAATGTTGAAAGTTCCCTGGACAGCTAAAACGACAAACGAGGAAATTCTCAAAGAGGCCAACACAAAAAGGGAGCTCCTAAATAAACATCAGAAAGAAACAATCAACATTTTTCGGGCACATCATGGGAAGAGGAAAGTTGGAATACTTGGTTACAAAAGGCAAAATAAAAGGAAAGAGAGATCACGGACGACAAAGAGAGGAAATACTGGATAGCTTGATGTCATGACATGGAAAACTGTCAACAACAGAACTGATACGATGCACTGTAGATAGAAGATTGTGGAAGGACATGATCACCTACGCCAACCGGTATGGCACATGATCATGATGATGTATTGTATAGTCTTTAAATGCCTTTTTATGTGTTCTAATACATTTATGTTTGTCTGTAACGATATAAGTTTTTCTGTTTGTAGATACATGTTTGTAAGGTTAATCTACCAGTCTGCGCGTGTCTGTTTCATCCAGTTTGTACAGTCTCCATTTACTCGCCTGTTTCAAATTGTACCAGCAAGTCTGTCTTAATACGTGCATTCTTGCATGTTTTTCTATGTCTCCAATGAGAATTCGTCTGATCTTCTTCTATCTCTTTATCAGTTAATTTGTCTGTCTAACCGTTAATGTATCCGTCCATGCATCCACAAAACCGTCCGCCCATTCCTCCCCACTGCCAATAAGTCTGCTCGACTGTCTGTCTCTCTGTCTGCTTATCTCTGCTGGTTCCACCCATCATGTCTCCAAAACTTCCCTACAATATTCTCTGCGTCTCCTACCGTGTCTGTATTTATACTCTCCCGAGCACTCTCCGATGCTGCGTGTGTGCAAGTGTGTCTCCGAGTGATTGACAAATCCCGAGGGTCAGTTTCAGTTTGTGTGTATTGATAGGGGTCACAAAACTCTCTCGGGAAATCAGACGAATTGAGAATGGGACGTAACTGGAGGGTGCATCGAGGACGTAAACCCAACGTGTGAATGTCAGGAAAGCGGAAGACAACTGGCGGAAAGGTCACTACA
This sequence comes from Megaustenia siamemsis, assembly GCA_032433765.1. Classification (NCBI taxonomy): domain Eukaryota; kingdom Metazoa; phylum Mollusca; class Gastropoda; order Stylommatophora; family Ariophantidae; genus Megaustenia; species Megaustenia siamemsis. The sequence continues at coordinate 69,799,445 of JAVIAB010000059.1, forward strand.
TAAAATGGGAAGTTGTTCAATTCTGGCTAACTGTGGACACTAATTTTTCTAATGAGTTGAAGACGTTTCCAAAAGTGAGTTTTCTTAAATACGGTCATTAATTGCAAACGTGTGTTCACAAAATGTAGATTGTTTCAGCGTTGATTCAAAGAAGGGAAAAAAAAAAAGAGGGAATGAAGAAGAGGATGAAGATGTTGGAGCTAGGGAAGAAAGGAAAGGGAAGTGGGGGGGGGGGGATATGTTGGGAAGAAAAGTTAATGAATGTGGAAGAGAAGAGGAAAAAGTTATGGGAATTAAATCAGAAGAGTAAGATGATGACGGTGATTTTGATGGAGAAGATGAGGAAAGTGAATTTAAAGAATATGTGGTAGAAAGTGAATTTGATGAGGAAGAGTTTAAAGAATATAAGTGGGAGAAAGTGGATGCGATGAAGTAGATATTGAAGATGAATTTAAAGAATATGTGGGAGAAAGTGAATTTGATAAAGAAGATTTTTAAAGAATATGTGGGAGGGAGTGAATTTGATAAAGAAGAATTTAAAGAATATGTGGAAGAAAGTGGATGTGATGAAGAAGATATTGAAGGTGAATTTAAAGAATATGTCAGAGAAAGTGAATTTAATGAAGAATATATTGAAGGAGAATTTAAAGAATATGTGGGAGAAAGTGAATTTGATGAAGAAGATATTGAAGGTGAATTTAAAGAATATGTGGGAGAAAGTGAATTTTGAAGGAGAAGATATTGAAGTGAATTTAAAGAATATGTCGGAGAAAGTGAATTTGATGAAGAAGATATTGAAGGAGAATTTAAAGAATATGTGGGAGAAAGTGAATTTGATGACGAGGAATTTAACGAATATAAGTGGAAGAAAGTGGATGTGATGAACAAGATATTGAAGGTGAATTTAAAGAATATGCGTGGGAGAAAGTGGATGTGATGAAGAAGTTATTGAAGGTGAATTTAAAGATTATAAGTGGGAGAAAATGGTTGTGATGAAGAAGATATAGAAAGGTGAATTTAAAGAAAATATGGGAGAAAGTGAATTTGATGGAGAAGATATTGAAGGTGAATTTAAAGAATATGTGGGAGAAAGTGAATTTGATGGAGAAAATACTGAAGGTGAATTTAAAGAAAATGTCGGAGAAAGTGAATTTGAAAAAGAAGATATTGAATGTGAATTTAAAGAATATATGGGAGAAAGTGAATTTGATGGAGAAGATATTGAAGGTGAATTTAAAGAATATGTGGGAGAAAGTGAATTTGATGAAGAAGATATTGAAGGTGAATTTAAAGAATATGCCGGAGAATGTGAATTTGATGGAGAAGATATTGAAGGTGAATTTAAATAATATGTCGGAGAATGTGAATTTGATGAAGAAGATATTGAAGGTGAATTTAAAGAATATGTCGGAGAATGTGAATTTGATGGAGAAGATATTGAAGATGAATTTAAAGAATATGCCGGAGAATGTGAATTTGATGGAGGAGATATTGAAGGTGAATTTAAAGAATATGCCGGGGAATGTGAATTTGATGGAGAAGATATTGAAGGTGAATTTAAAGAATATGTCGGAGAATGTGAATTTGATGACGAAGATGAATAAAGGTGAATTTAAAGAATATGTGGGAGAAAGTGAATTTGATGGAGAAAATATTGAAGGTGAATTTAAAGAAAATGTCGGAGAAAGTGAATTTGAAAAAGAAGATATTGAAGGTGAATTTAAAGAATATATGGGAGAAAGTGAATTTGATGGAGAAGATATTGAAGGTGAATTTAAAGAATATGTGGGAAAAAGTGAATTTGATGAAGAAGATATTGAAGGTGAATTAAAGAATATGCCGGAGAATAAAAATTTGATAGAGAAGATATTGAAGGTGAATTTAAAGAATATGTCGGAGAATGTGAATTTGATGAAGAAGGTATTGAAGGTGAATTTAAAGAATATGCCGGAGAATGTGAATTTGATGGAGAAGATACTGAAGGTGAATTTAAAGAATATGCCGGAGAATGTGAATTTGATGGAGAAGATATTGAAGGTGAATTTAAAGAATATGCCGGGGAATGTGAATTTGATGGAGAAGATATTGAAGGTGAATTTAAAGAATATGTCGGAGAATGTGAATTTGATGAAGAAGATGAATAAAGGTGAATGTAAAGAATATGTTGGAGAAAGTGAATTTGATAAAGAAGATATTGAAGGTGAATTTAAAGAAGATGTGGGAGAAAGTGAATTTGAAAAAGAAGATATTGAAGGTGAATTTAAAGAATATATGGGAGAAAGTGAATTTGATGGAGAAAATATTGAAGGTGAATTTAAAGACTATGTCGGAGAAAGTGAATTTGATGATGAAGATATTGAAGGTGAATTTAAAGAATATGCCGGAGAATGTGAATTTGATGGAGAAGATATTGAAGGTGAATGTAAAGAATATGAGGGAGAAAGTGAATTTGATGAAGAAGAAATCAAAGAATATAAGTGGGAGAAAGTGGGTGTGATGAAGAAAATGATGATGAATTTTTTTTTTTTAAATTAAGTGAGAGAAAGTGATTTTCATGAAGAAGGTAATGAAGGTGAATTTAAAGAATATGTCGGAGAAAGTGAATTTGATGAAGAAGATGAATGAAGGTGAATTTAAAGAATATGTGAGAGAAAGTGAATTTGATGAAGAAGATGAATGAAGGTGAATTTAAAGAATATGTGAGAGAAAGTGAATTTGATGAAGAAGATGAATGAAGGTGAATTTAAAGAGAAAGTGAATTGGATGAAGAGGCTAATGAAGGTGAATTTACAGATATATGACGGAGAAAGTTAATTTGATGAATAAGCTGACGAAGGTGAATTTAAAGAATAAGTGGGAGAAAGTGAATTTGTTGACGAGTTTAACAAAGATGAATTTGAGAAATAAGTTCACGAAGGTGAATTTGAAGAATAAGCTGACGAAGGTGAACCTAAAGAAGATTTCAACAAAGGTCACTTTGAAGAATAAGTTGATGAAGGTGAAATTGAAGAATAAGTTGATGAAGGTGAAATTGAAGAATAAGTTAACGGAGTTGAATTTGAAGATTGAATTAAAAGAATAAGTTGACGAAAGAAGTTGATAAGCGTGGAGGAGAACAATTGATAATATTGAGTTGATAAACGTGGAGGAGAACAATTGATAATATTGAGTTGATAAACGTGGAGGAGAACAATCGATAATATTGAGTTGATAAACGTGGAGGAGAACAATTGATAATATTGAGTTGATAAACGTGGAGGAGAACAATTGATAATATTGAGTTGATAAAAGTGGAGGAGAACAATCGTTAATATTGAGTTGATAAACGTAGAGGAAAATAAGAAAATTAGAAACCAGGAGAAAAGTTGGTAAATGTGCGAGAGAAGAAGCAGATAACGTGGGGTAGAAGAAGTTGATAAACGTGAATGAGGAGAAGTTGATAAGCATTTTTTTTTTTGGGGGGGGGGTGGGGGGAGAGAAAATTGATAAATACGCGGGAGTAGAAGATGATAAAGGTAGAGTAGAAGAATAAGTTGATAAACATGGAGTAGAAGAATAAGTTGATAAACATGGAGTAGTAGAATAAGTTGATAAACATGGAGTAGAAGAATAAGTTGATAAACATGGAGTAGTAGAATAAGTTGATAAACATGGAGTAGAAGAATAAGTTGATAAACATGGACTAGTAGAATAAGTTGATAAACATGGAGTAGTAGAAGAAGTTGATAAACATGGAGTAATAGAAGAAGGTGATATACAAAGAGGAGTAGTAGAAGAAGTTGATAAACATGAAGTAATAGAAGAAGGTGATAAACATGGAGTAATAGAAGAAGTTGATAAACATGAAGTAATAGAAGAAGGTGATAAACATGAAGTAATAGAAGAAGGTGATAAACATGGAGTAATAGAAGAAGGTGATAAACATTAAGTAATAGAAGAAGGTGATAAACATGAAGTAATAGAAGAAGGTGATAAACATGAAGTAATAGAAGAAGGTGATAAACATGAAGTAATAGAAGAAGTTGATAAACATGGAGTAATAGAAGAAGGTGATATACAAAAAAGAGTAGTAGAAGAAGTTGATAAACATGAAGTAATAGAAGAAGGTGATAAACAAAGAGAAGTAGTAGAAGAAGTTGATAAACATGGAGTAATAGAAGAAGGTGATATACAAAAAGGAGTAGTAGAAGAAGTTGATAAACATGGAGTAATAGAAGAAGGTGATATACAAAGAGGAGTAGTAGAAGAAGTTGATAAACATGAAGTAATAGAAGGAGGTGATAAACATGAAGTAATAGAAGGAGGTGATAAACATGTAGTAATAGAAGAAGGTGATATACAAAGAGGAGTAGTAGAAGAAGTTGATAAACATGAAGTAATAGAAGAAGTTGATAAACATGAAGTAATAGAAGAAGGTGATAAACATGGAGTAATAGAAGAAGGTGATATACATGAATTAATAGAAGAAGGTGATATACATGAATTAATAGAAGAAGGTGATATACATGAAGTATAGAAGAAGGTGATAAACATGAAGTAATAGAAGAAGTTGATAAACATGAAGTAATAGAAGAAGGTGATATACATGAAGTAATAGAAGAAGGTGATATACATGAAGTAATAGAAGAAGGTGATAAACATGAAGTAATAGAAGAAGGTGATAAACATGAAGTAATAGAAGAAGGTGATAAACATGAAGTAATAGAAGAAGGTGATAAATATAGAGTAGTAGAAGACGGTGATAAACATGAAGTAATAGAAGAAGGTGATACATATAGAGTAGTAGAAGAAGTTGATAAACATGAAGTAATAGAAGAAGGTGATACATATAGAGTAGTAGAAGAAGTTGATAAACGTTGAGGAGAAGAAGTAGCTGACGAAGGTGAAGAACATGACTTGACCAACTTCGAGGTGAAGAAGAACAATGTAAACTGTAAAGCTTTGAACACTTGTGGGGTGGATGTGAACAAGAGAAATAAAGATGTTATTCTTTAATAACATTTGGTTCCCTAGATCTTTCGCGTAACAAATAACAAAACAACCATAGACTAACTTCAGAATAGATATTTCTTATTTGGAAGAGTACATAGAATAGATATTTCTTATTTGAGAGAGATCATGTAATAGATATTATAAATTCCCACTTCAAAGGCTTCAATTCTGTGTTTTAGTATGTCCAAGTTTGTTGTGGACGACAAAGATAGAAACTACTGGATAGTTTTGATTTATCTACGACGATGTCTTGAACCTAGTACATCCCTCTCATTATTAAAATTGTTATTTTACGGGAGTGGTTTAAATTTGTGTCACAAAACATGAAACCACAATCAACGAAAAAGAATACCCATGGGCAGTAAAGTCATGAAGAATAAGGTATAATAAAGGTAGAATTGGATGGAAAGAAAGAAAACAAACGATCAAGTTTTAAAGCAACTAAAAATGAAATGAGAACTACTAAACACAATTGGAACAAGACAAATGAAATTTTTGGGTCATGTTGAAAGACACAACAGCCTACTAAAAGTAATATTGGAAGGGAAAATACAAAGTAAAAGAGGTAGAGGCAGATCAAGACTAACATGGACGAGTAACATCAAAAGATGGATAAGTCAACCTATGACAATCTGCACCATCAAAGCAAGAGACAGTGTGGAATGGCGCTCCATGGTAGCCAACCTTCGATGCGGAGACGGCACTCAATGATGATGATGATAACATACTATATATGAAATTAAAGAAAATTGAACAAGGAATTAGATGTCCTCAATGCCACGGTGATAGAAGGCATGGAACTAGAGTACAGTTTGCTGACAGTTGACACGAATCAAACCTGAGAGTGACATACTCTGCGGCTAAATGTACGTGACCAAAATCGACAAGACGTACAGTGCGTCGAAACGTACGGAAAGATTTAATTGAAGAGCAGATAAGACAATGAGTATTGGCATAGACACGAGCACCTCATTTTGTCTTAGCAGGGCTACGTGGTTCGTGTAGAACTTGTGGTTGTAACAAGCTAGGTGTATCTGGAATCTGTAGTAACTAACAATGGAGACTGCCAGAAAGAGATCTGTAGTAAATAACAATGGAGACTGCCGGAAAGAGATCTGTAGTAACTAACAATGGAGACTGCCAGAAAGAGATCTGTAGTAACTAACAATGGAGACTGCCAGAAAGAGATCAGCTGAAGATTAACAATAGCAACACAACAATTAAATTATATGAAGAAGATATGGCATAATGCCAGCAAGGCTGTAAAGTTAAATTTCTGAGGGTATGTATCTTACCGATACCAACATATGGTTATTGAGTTATTGAGTTATTTGAGGGTCATCATCATTGCACTCCGAACATGTCCATAGGTGCTCAGATTCCCTCCTCAGCAATTCCCGCAGTGTCCAGCGACTGACGACTCCAGTTCTGTGTTGGTTGATAAGTCTTCTTACACGGCCACTAAGTTTCTCATTTCTGGCTGTGCCCATCTTAACTCCCATTTCCATCATCCGAAGAAGTGACGAAGAAGACAACATATGGTTGTTAATTATGGACAATATCGCAAACAGCAAGAAAGAAAATTACTTCATTCGAAACATAATGCTAAATAAATATTCTTAAGATACCTTGTGTTTTGAAAAATAGCAAAGAAGATGGATTAAAAGATGTAAACATTAAAAAGAACAGGCTTATAAACACAATTATACAGAGGAAATTAAATTATTATGGCGTCGCCAAAAGACACTGCCGGCTGAAAAGAACAATAATGGAAGGCATGGTTCCTGGGGGACACATTAGGGACAGACAAAGAAGAAGGTGGTTTCAAGACATCAAGGAGACAATGAAGATGACAACAGAAGAAGTGGGAGATCTGGCTAGACAGAGGTCATTTCAGACCGTTTGTGGTGAATGCAACGTTCTGTGTGAGATCTGGCTAAAGACAGAGATTCTTTCAGACCGGTTGTGGTGAATGTAACGTTCTGTGTGAGATCTGGCTAAAGACAGAGATTCTTTCAGACCGGTTGTGGTGAATATAACGTTCTGTGTGAGATCTGGCTAAAGACAGAGATTCTTTCAGACCGGTTGTGGTGAATGTAACGTTCTGTGTGAGATCTGGCTAAAGACAGAGATTCTTTCAGACCGGTTGTGGTGAATGTAACGTTCTGTGTGAGATCTGGCTAAAGACAGAGATTCTTTCAGACCGGTTGTGGTGAATGTAACGTTCTGTGGGAGATGTGGCTAAAGACAGAGATTCTTTCAGACCGGTTGTGGTGAATGTAACGTTCTGTGTGAGATCTGGCTAAAGACAGAGATTCTATCAGATCGGTTGTGGTGAATGTAACGTTCTGTGTGAGATCTGGCTAAAGACAGAGATTCTTTCAGAATGGTTGTGGTGAATGTAACGTTCTGTGTGAGATCTGGCTAAAGACAGAGATTCTTTTAGACCGGTTGTGGTAAATGTAACGTTCTGTGTGAGATCTGGCTAAAGACAGAGATAATTTCAGACCGGTTGTGGTGAATGTAACGTTCTGTGTGAGATCTGGCTAAAGACAGAGATAATTTCAGACCGGTTGTGGTGAATGTAACGTTCTGCAAAATGACATACAATCTGATGATTATGAGACTGCGTGCCCTAGGTGTACTGATGTGATGTCTTCTTCTTTGTTGTTACCATTGCTTCTGTCTTTTTGCTATTAAGACTGAGTCCTTTATTTTTGCTTTCTTTCACAATAATTTTTAACATTTCTTGTAACTCATTTTCACCCTTAGCGATTAAGACTATATCATCATCATACCTTATATTATTTATATTATGACCCCCAATTATTATTCCAGGCATGCCCCTTATGGATCTTAAAACTATCAAAAACATAGATAAACAGAGCAGTGTTGGAAACATTCAAGAAACTTCAGTAATTTCATTGAATAAAAAATTACCCTTGCTAAAATAATTACTCAATTTCTCAGTAATAGTTTACAAATAAGGCGAAGTAATACATACTTTGGCACTATAAACGTGTAGTACTGTATTGGCGCAATAATACCTTGACGCCTTGGCACAGAAAAACCATAAATAAACTTTGGTACAAAAATAGCTTAATATCTTTACAATTTACTGTAAATGACTAAGCATATTATAATATAATATAATATATAACATAAGAATAATATAATATATATAATATACAATTACCTTCCATGCTGTCACAAGGCGTATACGGAATATTGTGCTAGTGGCCATATTTTTCTATGACAACGGCACATTTTTGGGTGATGTGGTCGGTATCACGCCAGGCCGTCTTTACTTCCCAGAAAAATTTCTGGAACCCATTTTTAGAGGCTAGGTGAACCTCGGAGCCTTATCTGTCCGAAAAAAAATCCGCCGCTGCTGGGGAGCGAACACGGACCCTTTTATATTAAATTATTCCGTTAATATATATAATAAGAAAGAAAAGATGTTCTTAAATGTTATGTAGAGCCAGTCTCAACATATGGATGTGAATCATGGACAATAGGTCAACAGACACACACAAAATCACTGGAGTCTATAGAAATATGGTTTTACAGACGAATGTTGAGAACAACATGGACAGCTAAGAAGAGTAGTGAAAACGTTCTGAAAGAGGTCAAAGCAAAAAGAGAGCTAATTTCCAATATTAGGAAGAAACAACCATCATTTTTTGGCCATGTAATGAGAAGAGAACAGCTGGAATATATTGTAACAACTGGAAAAAATTGAGGGACGAAGAGATAGAGGGAACAAAGAGAAAAGATACCAGACAACATAAAAGAATGGCTTGGCAGAAGGTCAACAACACAAATGATAAATAACTGTCGTGATCGAAATTTGTGCAGCGACATGATCACCTACACCAGCATGCCCGGTATATGATGATGCTGATTCCGTTAATCATTTAAGTACCTTGGCACACTGAGTGAAGCCGTACTCTGGACAAAGAGAACATCGCCAAGTTTGTTCGTCACTACTTAAGAGATGTGGAGAAGGGTTGGTGGGACAAGGATGTATAAAATGAGAGACTGAGGGATCTAAAGGTAGGAAGGGAGGAAGGGGGGATGGGGGGGGGTATCTGGTCGATCGGGAGTGTTTGCTGGTTCAATAAGGGGTACCTACATTCAACACCTTACAGGAACAATCAGGTGTACCTATAATCAACACCTTACAGGAATAATCAGGTGTACCTACAATCAACACCTTACAGGAACAATCAGGTGTACCTACAATCAACACCTTATAGGTACAATCAGGTGTACCCACAATCAACACCTTACAGGTACAATCAGGTAACTACAATCAACACCTTGCAGGTATAATCAGATCTTTTACAGATTTTTGTTACAGTCAACATCTTACAGGTACAATCAGGTGTACCTACAATCAACACCTTACAGGTACAATCAGGTGTACCTATAATCAACACCTTACAGGAACAATCAGGTGTACCTATAATCAACACCTTACAGGTACAATCAGGTGTACCTATAATCAACACCTTACAGGAACAATCAGGTGTACCTACATTCAACACCTTACAGGAACAATCAGGTGTACCTACAATCAACACCTTACAGGAACAATCAGGTGTACCTACATTCAACACCTTACAGGAACAATCAGGTGTACCTACAATCAACACCTTACAGGAACAATCAGGTATACCTACATTCAACACCTTATACGAACAATCAGGTGTACAATCACAACTTACAGGAACAATCAGTCTGAACTCTCTTCGAGGAATGCAGAAACCGACGGTGGGCGAATATGGGGATGCCCCGACTCCAATAACTTTGGCACAATAAGAGGTTGATATCTTGGTTCAATAATAGGTTGATATCTTAGTTCAATAATAGGTTGATATCTTGGTTCAATAATAGGTTGATATCTTGTCACAATAATAGGTTGATATCTTGGTTCAATAATAGGTTGATATCTTGGCACAACAATAGATGGTTATCTTGGCACAATAATAGATTGTTATCTTGACACAATAATAGGTTGATAACTTGGCACAATAATAGGTTGTTATCTTGGCACAATAATAGATTGTTATCTTGACACAATAATAGGTTGATAACTTGGCACAATAATAGATTGCTATCTTGACACAATAATAGGTTGATAACTTGGCACAACAATAGATTATTATCTTCGCTCAATAATAGGTTGTTATCTTGACACAATAATAGGTTGATAACTTGGCACAATAATAGATTGTTTTCTTTGCACCATTATAGTTTAATATCTTGGCACAATAATAGTTTGATAACTTAGCATAATAATAGGTTGATATCTTGGCACAATAATAGATTGAATGAAACCTTGGCACATTAGTAGGTTGATTGAAGCCTTGACACAATAATAGGTTGATTGAAGCCTTGACACAATAATAGATTAATTGATACTTTGGCACAAAAATAGGTTGATTGAAACCTTGGCACAATAAAAGATTGAATGAAACCTTGGCACAATAATAGGCTGATTGAAGCCTTGACACAATAATAGATTAATTGATACTTGGCACAAAAATAAGTTGATTGAAACCTTGGCACAATAATAGATTGAGTGATACCTTGACATAATAAGAGATTAATTGATACCTTGCCACAATTATAGATTAATTGATACCTTAGCACAATGGCACAATAATAGGTTGAAATATATTTAGCGATCTTTTGATCTTTTGTTGGACTTTACTGCTGTTAAGATTCTAAGGTTTCCAATATTCTGTCAATCCATCGTTTTCGTGTCGACCCTTGAGTCTGGTGTTCTTCCAATGTTTATTGAAAGCTCGTTGTGCTTTGTTTTGGTCTTTTTATTTTATCACATGATTAAACATTTTATCTATTGTTTCTTTATATTTTGTTCCTTTGTAGTTTTTTTTTTCGTTCGCCAGCTTTTACCTCTGACGAAGTCCCTAGAGACTAGGAACTGAATTTTGCGTGTTAATCCGTTTTTCCCTGGCTACCGTGTATACAGGGGGCCCTCGCCGCACAGGCAGATAACCCCGACTTCGGAGGTACTCATATTTTTTCCCGTCCTGAGTAATTGACGTTTCAATCGAGACATCGCAGCTGAGACCAGGGGTGGTTACCGCAGAGAGAAATTATAAATAAAAATCCCAACCAACCAGAATTTGAACCCACAACCTCTCTGTCTCGAGGCCGGCGTCTTGCCTCGAGACCAAAAAGCATCCACGTCTCTTTATATAAAAAGTGACTAGTATTTTCTAATGAATACATGGCTTTGTCAGCTTTGTAAAGTGGTATGTTCAAAAGGAAGGGCGTGACCAGGTAAGTGTTATATAAAGTATAAACATCTAGAAAGTGGAGGCTGGTACATCTAGAGATACAACTTCGGCCTGAGGAAACAACTTTGCCTGAGGAAACAACTTCGGCCTGAGGAAATAACTTCGGCCTGAGGAAACAATTTCGGCCTGAGAAAACAACTTCGGCCTGAGGAAACAACTTCGGCCTGATGAAACAACTTTGCCTGAGGACAAGGATGATACGGTTTCAAAGCCCACCAGAACCGGTGGTGAATTTTCAAAGTAGAAAAATGTAAACCGTGGTTTCTTTATGACGAAACCCTCCCCTGATCTCTTGGGTAGTGAGATCCAATGTCTAGCCCTCTCGGATAACGGCGGGTCCTGTGTGCACTCGCGCACGTTAAAGAACTCTTGGAAGTTAAAATCGAAATGGGTAGGCCAAAAATGTGGCCGCTGCCAGGATAAAACAAGCAGAAACCAACCCATGCCTTGGATCCCAAGCAGTGTCACGGAGTTCGTGCGCGTGAGCCGGGACTCTTCCTGGATTTTTTCGAGAGCGATATCGGAGCACTTCCGGGTTCGTCTGGTGGGTAGTGATAATGATCCAAACAACAACAAATGAACAAATCAAACAAACATCTAGAAATTGACAATTAGATCGTCAAATATCGCACGCGACAGAAACCTAGCGATCATGGCCGTGGGTAAACATCGGCCAGGCTGCCTTCCCCCCTCACGTGTGTTTTTAAGTTATTGCTTTAGCTAACAGTCAGATACCTAGGAAGTTTAGTGACAAACGACAATTCATAAACAGCAGATTTAGACGGAAAATGCAACAAAGCTTGTCCAATCATTGGACAGCTATTACCACTATTGTCCAACAAGGAAATAACTCTAGAGGCAAAACGGGCACTCTACAATACAATATTCATCCCAACGTTGTGCTACCAATGATAGTACTGGACCCTAGATGGAAGAACAATAAGAAAAATAACCTCTACTGAGATGATGTGTATTCGGCGAACGGAAGGAAACAACCTAAGAGACAAGATACGAAATGAAGAATTGAGAGGGGGGGGAAAAAAGCTAGGAATAGCCTTCGCTATAGAAGATATAAAGAAACAACAGATAAAATCGTTTGGCTAAGTGACAAAGCAGAGTGATCAAAACACAAACAACGAGCCTTCAATAAACGTTGCGAGAACACCAGACCCAAGGGTCGACCACGAAATAGATATATTGACGGAATATTAGAAGCACTAGGAAACATAAAAGCACCAGGGCGAAAAGAAGAACAAAAGACCGCAAATTGTATCTCCACTCGACGCTGCAAAGCAACTGAGGAAGGAAAGAAGAAGAAGAAGAAGAAGATTTAGCTAACGACGGACTTAACAAAACGATAAGAGATAACTCAGAGAAAGTGCATAACATGGAGAGAGATAGAAAATATAAAATAGCAACTATTAAGATATGCAGAATAAAGAACATATTTATATGGGATTGTGTGAAAAAAAAAAAAAAAACTGTTTCTTTCATTCATTCATAGAGTGCTGTCTAGAAAGTTGGCTACCATGGAGCGCCATTCTGCTCTGTTTCTTGCTTTTATGGGTCAGATTATCATAGGCTGACTTGTCCATCTGTTGGTTTTACTCCTTCATACTGGTGCTGGTCTGCCTCTGCCTCTTTTACCTTGTCCTTTCCCCTCCAAGATTACTTTTAGTAGGCTATTATTTCTCTTAACATGGCCCAAAAATCGCATTTATCTTGTTTTAATTGTGTTTAGTAGTTCTCTTTTCATTTTTTTGTTTATTTAAGACTTCGTCGTTTGTTTTCTTTTCTTTCCATCTAATTCTTCCTATTCTTCTACAAATCCACATTTCAAAGGCTTCAATTCTCTGTTCTATTTCCTTGTGTAGTGTCCATGTTTCTGCAACATACAGGAATGTTAAGAAGACAACATTTTGCTATTCTTAGTTTTTAGCCCTGGTATTATTTGTTTTGATGTTAGTATGTTTTTTATGGTATTACCTTTCTTAGATGAGAAATTATATATATATATATATATATATATATATATATATATATATATATATATATATAAATATATATATATATGTATATATATGTAAATATATGGCCTTTGGCGGACGGTTGGTAACAAGCAATCATGATAAGTCAGTAGTTTGGTAAAGCATTAGTGTCTCATACTGGGTGCTGTTTTACTGAACATCTTCTCTCGTGGCTGAATTTGCCAATCCTGGACAGACAGATCCATCCACAGAACAAGCAAGGTGTATCTGCGGTACCTGGCCTTGTCTCTTTTCTCTTGCGCCTTTTGTCTTCTGAATTTGACATCAGCACTGTCTCGAAAGTTGCTGTGCCATTTTTTATGTTTGCTCTCCATGTGCTACGATCCGCAGCCACATTTTGCCAGTTCCTTTCACTTATAGAAAATTCCCTCAAAGAAGCCCTGCAAACATCCTTATATATCAGCACTGGTCTGTCCTTGGGTCTCTTTCCGTCCTTAAGTTCGCCATACAATATTTGTTTGGGAATACGATCGTTTGCCATTCTTCTTACATGGCCCAGCCACCTTAGTCTACGCATCCTAAGTAAAGGTAAAGTAAAGTACGAGACTTGAACCGGCATCTTAGCACGCGAGTTTCCACCCATATTTGCTCGGCCGCCTATCCAGAAAATATTCGGATTTCTGTAATAGTGTCGCCTCAAGCATCGAAACCTACGATGCGAGGCGACATTCCTCACCTTCCCAGGGTAATACCCTGGTACCCATTTCTGCCAACGGCTGGGTCGACCGTGGGGGTATTTTTTTTTTCCAACCACGAGTACAATTCACACTGCTCCCAGCGGGAATCGAACACGGGTTGTCCGAACGTCGTTAGCCCAGCCGGGTGGTTTTCCCAACTAGGCTACCGAGGCTCCCAAATCCTAAGTGTTTCCAAGATCGATTATAATATAAAAACAAAAGTAAAAGGTTCAGTCAGTTCAACAGATATTATGGTAGCAACAGAGAAAAAGACATCACCGCAATGCACAGTAAGGACAAATGGGACAATATTAAACCCGGTAAATGAATTTAAATTTGTGGGAACAATGTTAATCACAGATGGTAGATGTACAACAGAGGTGAGATGCAGAATAGCTCAAGCAAAAGCAGCTTTCCAAAAAAATGAGCAGAGTACTGTACAATCCATTTTTGATAATAGAAACAAGAAAAGGAGTTCTTAAATGTTATGTTGAGCCAGTCTTAACATTTGGATGTGAATCATGGACAATAGGACAACAGACAAGAAAATCACTGGAGGCTGTAGAAGTTGGTTTTACAGAAGAATGTCGAGAATACCATGGACAGCTAAGAATAATAATGAAAACGTTCTGTAAGAGGCCAAAGCAAAAAGAGAGCTAATTTCTAATACTAGGAAGACACAATCATCATTTATTGGCCATGTAATGAGAAAAGAACAGCTTGAATATAGTGTGAGAACTGGGAAAATTGAGGGACGAACAGATAGAGGGAAGCAAAGAGAAAAGATACTAGACAGCTTAAGAGAATGGCTTGGCAGAACGGCAACAACAGAAATAACTATCGATATCGAAATGTATGGAAAGACTTGATGACCTACGCCAGCAGGAATGGTATTTGATGATAATGATGATGAATGTATATATATATATATGAGAAAAATCAAAATTATTTGAAGTCTTTCGGGAGACATCACATTAGAATACCTAAAAAGGCACGGACGAAATACACAAATTCAGAGTACACGAAACAAAAATTTGAACAGATAAAACTACAAGTTAAAAAAATAATACTGGTTGGAACAAAACAGTTTCTATAGATAAGAAAGTGGTTCTCAAGAGACTCTTGTCGGGGAAAAATTAAGGGAAAAGAGCCGAGGGAAAAAGTCTAAGTGAATAAAACCATCCATTAGAATGATTGGGCCACTGGCAAGGGAGACAATTCGTTGTCACGAACCGCTGGAAACAGAGACGAGGGGGTACTGGAAAATTGGATTAGAGTGACGTGCTCTTGTCAGCTTTCAATAACCCGTCGCTGCTGATTGGTTGAGTGGGACCGCGCGAGGAGGCAAGTGTTGCCGGACGTTTTGGATGAGTGCAGACATTTGTCTCTATGTCTGGACGTTTGTCTGTCTGTCGGGACTTTTTTCTGTCTCAGGGTGTGTGTAATCTGTCTTGTCTGTCGGGACTTTCGTCTGTCTCAGCGCGCGTGTAGTCTGTCTGTCAGGACTTTTCCCTGTCTCAGCATGTGTGTAGTCTGTCTGTCTGTCTGGACTTTTGTCTGTCTCATCGCGTGTGTAATCTGTCTGTCTGTCGTGATTTTTGTCTGTCTCAGCGCGTGTGTAATCTCTCTGTCTGTCGGGACTTTTGTCTGTCTCAGCGCGTGTGTAATCTCTCTGTCTGTCGGGATTTTTGTCTGTCTCAGCGTGTGAGTAATTTGTCTGTCTGTCGCGACTTTTGTCTGTCTCAGCAAGTGTAATTTGTCGGGACTTTTGTCTGTCTCAGCGTGTGTAATCTGTCTATCAGTCAGGCCTTTTGTCTGTCTCAGCGTGTGTGTAATCTTTCTGGCTGTCGGGACTTTTGTCTGTCTCAGGGTGTGTGTAATCTGTCTGTTTGTCGGAACTTTTGTCTGTCTCAATAAGTGTATCATCGGTCTGTCTGGAATTTTGTCTGTCTGGACCTTTTTCTGTATGTCTGTACGTCTTTTTTGTCTCAACATGTGTATACTCTGTCTGTCTGTATGTAATTGTGTCTGTCCCAACGTGTGTATAATCTGTCTGTCTGTACTTTTGTTTGTCTCAACAAGTATATAAACCTTTTTTTTTTTTTTTACCAATTATGAGAATAGTCTGTTTGTCTGCTTATTTCTCTGATTGTCTGTCTGTATCTAAACTTGTCTATCTCAACAAGTGTATAACTATTTTCTAGTTATAAAATAACAAGAAGAGTCTGTTTGTCTGCTTATTTCTTTGATTGTCTGTCTGTGTCTACACTTGTCTGTCCCAACAAGTGTAAAATTCTTTGTTTATTTGTTTACCAATAACAAGAATAGTCTGTTTGTCTGCTTATTACCCTGATTGTCTGTCTGCACTTTTGTCTGTCTCAACAAGTATAAAAACCTTAATTTGCCATTTACGGGAATAGTCTGTTTGTCTGCTTATTTCTCTGATTGTCTTTCTGTCTTTCTGACGATCTCCTTAACCTGAGACTATGAACAAGCATCACCATGCTCCTAATTGTGTGTATTTTTTTTATTCTATTCTATTTTATTTATTTATTTATTTTTTATTGCATTAAAAATGTTTTAACTTGTGTCTGACAAACAAATGAAAAGACGATTAGAGGCCACAGAGATGAGATTTCTCCAGAAGAATGTTGAAAGTTCCCTGGACAGCTAAAAAGACAAATGAGAAAATTCTTAAAGAGGCCAACACTTAAAGGGAGCTACTAAAAAACATCAGAAAGAAACAATCAACATTTTTCGGGCACATCATGAGAAGAGGAAAGTTGGAATACTTGGTTACAACTGGCAAAATAAAAGGAAATAGAGATCGCGGACGACAAAGAGAGAAAATACTGGATAGCTTGGTGTCATGGCATGGAAAACAATCAAAAACTGAATTGATACGATGCACTGTAGATAGATGATTGTGGAAGGACATGATCGCCTACGCCAACCTGTATGATGATGGTCTGACGAAATCCTTGGCCGAAATGTCGCAGTTTGTCGTGTCTCCTGTTCTCTCCCTATAGGTTTCGCCAGTCTAATACCCATTTGTATTTATTTTCCATGTCTGCCTGACTCCAGTTATGAGTGTGCCTGTAATGTCAGTGTTGATTATCTGTTCCCTGTTAGTTTGACTGAATTTCTGTCTATTGGAATGACTGGTTCCCTGTCTAACTCTTTTGGTGGAGTGACAGGCTCTCTGTCTATCTGTCTGTTCAGACCTGCATTCAAACTTCTTGTGTTTTGTGTATCACATTGGCTCCATGTCTGACTGGATGTCTGTCTCTCTGATCAGATTTGTATTCATGCATGTTTTTTTTTTTTTTTATGTATCAAATTCACAGTCTGCTTCAATGTCTGACTGGATGTCTGTCTCTCTGATCAGATTTGTATTAAGACTTCTTGTTTTTTGTGTACCACATTGACAGTCTGTTTCAATGTCTGTCTCTCTGTCTGTCTATTCAGACCTGTATTCAGACCTATTTTTTTCCATGTGGGACTGTCTTCTTCAATATCTAAAACACTTTTTGTCTGTCTGCATCTTCATTGACTGACTCTATCTCTCTGTCTGTTCCACTTTGTTTCTCTTCTGTGTCAACCAATAAAGTATGTCTGTCTGACTACTCACATCGCTGGCAGTTTTATAAATCTACATAGCTATGTTCTGATGGCGTTTCTGCCTTATTGACTGTCTGTCTATAACACTAACTGATTAACTCTTCGTAACTCATTTTGTTATAGGACTTCTAGTCAATATGGCGGAGAGACGGCAGGAACCATTGAGGTTCAGTCAGAAAAGTGTTCCTTGTTGCAGTTTCCACATATTCCAAGTCTGGCTTGCTGTCTGAGCTACTGAGTTTAGTGCTATGTGAACACTGTAAGCTGTGTTTTTCATGCGGATGGTGTTTATATATTCCGATTGCTAACGAAGAAGGATGATAGCGTATGACGAAGAACAGTTCAGCTACGTTCACTTTCGGTGCCGCTTGAACTTTTGTCTTTTGGCGTATGTTGTAGCTGCTATAATGGGGACTGCATCTGCCTTTCTTTATTTGGATCCTTCAATGAGATGAGTGCGCGTGGCCGTGCGGCTAAAACCACTGTAGCTGAAAAGCAGGCGTACGGTGTTCGAAGCCCGCGGTAGACAGGATTTTTCTATCAGGGGTGAAATAAAAATACTGAGTCTCACACATCGTGGCGACTGCTTTACCAAGCGGCCTTTATCCCCTGGGTTCTATTTTTACCCCTCGACATACACCAGCAATGGTACTATGTGTCGTAAAGATATTTTTTTTTTTATGAGATGAGTTTTAATTCGGATGATTCCACTGGCACGAGCGGTTGAGCAATTATGGATTTTAATTCATTTGCGGTGATACCGGGGCCTTCGACTAACAACTAACAACTAACTCACAGTTGTTTATTTTCATCTTAAAGTGGCATTTTGATTCAAATCTTGGAAATGTGAGACTTTTAAGAAAGAATATAAGCACAAATATAAAACATATAAAATATGAAATACAATATGGCTACGCGAATAGAGCTCTAGAGAACATGTAAAGTAAACATGAAATTGTATCTTGTAGCTGACTTTCTGTTTCCGTCATTTTTCAGACCAGCATTTGGTTTTTGTTTATATTTCTTTGTTTGTTCTAGAATAGTATTTGCCTAAGGGTTGATTTTTTTTTTATTTTTTATTTTTAGCTTTGTACCTGATTACGCTTTCAGCCGAAACGTCGTTGCTTGTCACATCTCTCGAATAATTTAGCTGCTAGATGCAATTTTATATTTATTTTATAGTTATGAATGAAGACATTTTAAGCCTTGTACATTTGTGCTGATGACATGTTAAACCTTGTACATTTGTGCTGATGGCATCTTGAGTCTAGTACATTTGTGCTGATGGCATCTTGAGTCTAGTACATTTGTGCTGATGGCATCTTGAGTCTAGTACATTTGTGCTGATGGCATCTTGAGTCTAGTACATTTGTGCTGATGACATCTTGAGTCTAGTACATTTGTGCTGATGGCATCTTGAGTCTAGTACATTTGTGCTGATGGCATCTTGAGTCTAGTACATTTGTGCTGATGACATCTTGAGCCTAGTACATTTGTGCTGATGGCATCTTGAGACTAGTACATTTGTGCTGAAGACTTCTTGAGTCTAGTACATTTGTGCTGATGACATCTTGAGCCTAGTACATTTGTGCTGATGGCATCTTGAGTCTAGTACATTTGTGCTGATGGCATCTTGAGTCTAGTACATTTCTGCTGATGACATCTTGAGTCTAGTACATTTGTGCTGATGACATCTTGAGTCTAGTACATTTGTGCTGATGGCATCTTGAGTCTAGTACATTTGTGCTGATGACATCTTGAGTCTAGTACATTTGTGCTGATGACATCTTGAGTCTAGTACATTTGTGCTGATTACATCTTGAGTCTAGTACATTTGTGCTGATGGCATCTTGAGTGTAGTACATTTGTGCTGATGGCATCTTGAGTCTAGTACATTTGTGCTGATGCATCTTGAGTCTAGTACATTTGTGCTGATGACATCTTGAGTCTAGTACATTTGTGCTGATGACATCTTGAGTCTAGTACATTTGTGCTGATGACATCTTGAGTCTAGTACATTTGTGCTGATGACATCTTGAGCCTAGTACATTTGTGCTGATGGCATCTTGAGACTAGTACATTTGTGCTGAAAACTTCTTGAGTCTAGTACATTTGTGCTGATGGCATCTTGAGTCTAGTACATTTGTGCTGATGACATCTTGAGTCTAGTACATTTGTGCTGATGACATCTTGAGTCTAGTACATTTGTGCTGATGGCATCTTGAGTCTAGTACATTTGTGCTGATGGCATCTTGAGTCTAGTACATTTGTGCTGATGGCATCTTGAGTCTAGTACATTTGTGCTGATGGCATCTTGAGTCTAGTACATTTGTGCTGATGAGTCTAGTACATTTGTGCTGATGGCATCTTGAGTCTAGTACATTTGTGCTGATGACATCTTGAGTCTAGTACATTTGTGCTGATGACATCTTGAGTCTAGTACATTTGTGCTGATGGCATCTTGAGTCTAGTACATTTGTGCTGATGGCATCTTGAGTCTAGTACATTTGTGCTGATGGCATCTTGAGTCTAGTACATTTGTGCTGATGGCATCTTGAGTCTAGTACATTTGTGCTGATGACATCTTGAGTCTAGTACATTTGTGCTGATGGCATCTTGAGTCTAGTACATTTGTGCTGAATACATCTTGAGTCTAGTACATTTGTGCTGATGGCATCTTGAGTCTAGTACATTTGTGCTGATGGCATCTTGAGTCTAGTACATTTGTACTGATGACATCTTGAGTCTAGTACATTTGTGCTGATGACATCTTGAGCCTAGTACATTTGTGCTGAAGACTTCTTGAGTCTAGTACATTTGTGCTGATGGCATCTTGAGTCTAGTACATTTCTGCTGATGACATCTTGAGTCTAGTACATTTGTGCTGATGGCATCTTGAGTCTAGTACATTTGTGCTGATGACATCTTGAGTCTAGTACATTTGTGCTGATGGCATCTTGAGTCTAGTACATTTGTGCTGATGACATCTTGAAACTAGTACATTTGTGCTGATGATATCATGAGACTAGTACATTTGTGCTGATGATATCTTGAGTCTAGTACATTTGTGCTGATGACATCTTGAGCCTAGTACATTTGTGCTGAAGACATCTTGAGCCTAATACATTTGCGCTGATGACATCTTGAGTCTAGTACATTTGTGCTGATGACATCTTGAGACTAGTACATTTGTGCTGATGACATCTTGAGTCTAGTACATTTGTGCAGAAAACATCTTGAGTCTAGTACATTTGTGCTGATGACATCTTGAGACTAGTACATTTGTGCAGAAAACATCTTGAGTCTAGTACATTTGTGCTGATGACATCTTGAGTCTAGTACATTTGTGCTGATGACATCTTGAGACTAGTACATTTGTGCAGAAAACATCTTGAGTCTAGTACATTTGTGCTGATGACATCTTGAGTCTAGTACATTTGTGCTGATGACATCTTGAGACTAGTACATTTGTGCAGAAAACATCTTGAGTCTAGTACATTTGTGCTGATGACATCTTGAGCCTTGCAATTTTGTGCCAGAATTGTTGTCTAGTTTGCTTCTTATTTCTATCTCTGTGCATGATTATTTCGAATTGTTTTGATTAGGCATAAATAACACATATAAAACAGCATAATGTTTTCAAACAATGTCTTAACGTAGTCAGCAATCAATGGCAATATATCATTTGTATTTAAATGTATTATTTATTGATCTTCTTTTGAGCAAAAGAAGAATAGTGGTGTACTTTATTTATTAATACTTTTCGTCGTTCAGATTAAATCAGAGCTTATCACCAGCTTATGTTGAATTATATCTTTATACTATTGTCTGTGATATATACAATTATATCTCTATACTATTGTCTGTGATATATACAATTATATCTCTATACTATTGTCTGTATATATACAATTATATCTCTATACTATTGTCGGTGATATATACAATTATATCTCTATGCTATTGTCTGTGATATATACAATTATATCTCTTACATTCACGACTATCTGACGTTACACTTCTATTGTATTTGATCTACTTACTGCTGTTCTCTGGAGCATCAAACTTGTGGATCTCGCTTGGAAACACTCCACAACTAAATTATGTTATTGCATTTGTAGTTAGCCGAAGGCCCCGGTATCACTGCATCATTGAGTGCCGTCTCCGCAACGAAGATTGGCTACCATGGAGCGCCATTCTGCTCTGTCTCTTGCTTTGATGGTGCAGGTTGTCATAGGGTGATTTGTCCATCTTTTGATGTTACTCGTCCATGTTAATCTTGGTCTGCCTCTGCCTCTTCTACCTTGTATTTTCCCCTCCAGGATTACTTTCAGTAGGCTGTTGTGTCTTTTAACATGGCCCAAGAATCGCATTTGTCTTGTTCTAATTGTGTTTAGTAGTTCTCTTTTCATTTTTAGTTGTTTTAAGACTTCATCGTTTGTTTTCTTTTCCTTCCATCCAATTCTATCTATTCTTCTATATATCCACATTTTGAAGGCTTCAATTCTCAGTTATGTTTTCTTGTCTAATGTCCATGTTTCAGCACCATATAGGAATATTGAGAAGATGTAACATTTTGCTATTCTTAGTTTTAGCTTTGGTGTTATTTGTTTTGATGTTAGTATGTCCTTCATAACATTAAAATTACTTTTTGCCATTCCTATTCTTTTGTTTATTTCAGTTGTACATTTTCCATCACTCGTTATAGCATGTTCAAGGTAGTTATAGTTCTGAACTGTCTCAAGGTATCACTGCAAACGAATTAAAATCCATAATTGCTCAACCGCCCGTGCTAGTGGAATCATCCGATTTAAAATCTCATCTCATTGAAAGATTCACATGAAAAAAAAAAGACAGCTGCAGTTCCCATCGTAGCAGCTACAGCACACGACAAAAGACATAAGAAGGTCAAGCGGCACCGAAAGTGAGCGTAGCTGAACTGTGCACGCGCGCACGCTAAAGAACTCTTGGTTGGTAAACATTTTTTTTACGTAGGTCAAAATTGAGGGCGTTCCGGGCAAAATTCTGAAACGAAATCTGCCCATTCAAAAGACGGGTATGTCGTGCCGAAAGGCGCAGATGTCGCGAATTTACCTTAAACTAACGACACAACACTTCTACGACCATTTAATGGGTGAACGATAAGAAGAAGGTAAGGAAAGGAAGCCTCGGAGAGTTTCTGTTTGTAGTTGGGAAAGTTCTGTACACACATCGGAGAGCTCCTGTTTGTAGTTGTACACATTCTGTACACACATCGGAGAGCTTCTGTTTGTAGTTGTACAAATTCTGTACACACATCGGAGAGCTCCTGTTTGTAGTTGTACAAATTCTGTACACACATCGGAGAGCTCCTGTTTGCAGTTATGCAAGTTCTGTACAAAACGTGTGGTGTTTAACCCGTATACTGTTGACACAACGCACCTTCGAATTCAATCCATCTGGTTAGAGTCACAAAATTACACCAACGCCCGCATACAAAGTGATTCAATGAGCATGATAAGAAAAGTGGAGGCAAACTCTGTACGCAGGCAATGAGTAGAGTCATTGCAGAAGTCGAATATACGCAAGGTCACCTTTGTCTGCGTCCCAGGACATGCGGGAGTACGGGGAAATGAAAGAGTGGACAGGTTGGCTTGCTGAGCTATCGTTTAAAACGGTCAACAAATGGATCGGGCGGACATCATCAATGCCCACCGAGATGTGGGAAGAGCACAGGACTTCGACAACCATGAGTCCACGTCACTCCTTCGGATGAAAGAGATGGGAGTTAAAATGGGCACAGCCAGAAACGAGAAACTTAGTGGGCGTGTAAGAAGACTTATCAACCAACACAGAACTGGAGTCGTCAGTCGCTGGACACTGCGAGACTTTCTGAGGAGGGGACATGAGCACCTATGGACATGTTCGGAGTGCAATGATGATGATCCACAAATAACTCAATAACCTTCAATTTTGTTTAAGAAAAAACAATAGACAAAACGTTTAACAGTTATTTAGGACTAAACACTACAGCTATTAGACTGATTTGTTATGACTTGCCATTGAAGTTAAACATTCGCACACGTTCAACCAAAATAGTGATTAGGTAACTAATGGAGTAGGCACGATCGAAGCAGATATTACTGAGCAGCGAGAAACATAAAGAAAAGTAAAGTAAAGAGCCCCGTCACGCCAAGTGGCGTATATGGAATATAGTGTTAATGACCATAATTTTTATAGACCTTCGGCACATGATTTTAGGGGTAACGTGGTCGGTATTACGCCCGTGCCGCTTTACTTTTCCAGAAAAAAATTCTGTACCCATTTAAGTCTGGATCAACCCAGAAGGCGTCGATCAGGATCGAACCCTCTTGTCCTTTGTAGTCCAGTTCACTAACCAGCGAGCTATCGCTGCTCCCAAGGAGAAACATGGTGGGGCCAATATTCGTCGCCAGATTATTTAAAAGGAAGTAATAGTTAGATTTAAAAGAATGGCAAAAAAACAGAACGACTTGGAAAGGTGTTTGTTGAAGACCTATGCTCCACTGGGAGCTAAAAAGGTAGAAGAAGAAGTAGAATAGTTCTCATTAAAAATAGTAATCATTAAAAAGAACTTGTTTTCATGAAAGATTTGTTGGTATAGGTGTATGTTTTAGATCTCTAAAGAGGCCAGTGCTTATTATAATGATCAGAGCTAGAAGAATGTATCTATCTATCTATATTTCGTTCGCCTGAAGTATTGCCTATATCTGCAATGTTGTTTCCTGTATAAATGTTACTGTCTTTTGTAATTCTTGCAGTAGCCTATATAGTTTTGTCTGTAGTGTTGTATCTATGGGCCAATGGACTTTCCTAGAAGAATGTAGATTTCATAGAAGTTGTTGATATAAGTTATGCATAGAAGTCATGTTATCGTATATGTGATTTTGTGCTAAGGAAAAGAAGTTATGTGTACAGAATCTGGAGGAGTCTCATAACGCCGGCGGTAGCCTTAGACACGTATACAATTGCTTTTGGTTTCAGTAGCGATATAATTTGATAGATATTTACACAGCCGTATCCAACATCCTGTTTAATGAGTGGCTTTTATATCCAACTCTTCTTATTATTTTACTTTTCTCTTTCTCACTGATACCGAAAAGGTGTCGTGGTGAAATCATTTGGCGTTCTTGCGCTGCTCGAACTGTCTGAGTTAGTGATTTTCCTTTGTTGTTACATGCCTCTGTCACTGCATCTATCCATCTTCTTCTGGGTCTTCCTCTTGGTCTTTTTCCACGCATTCTTGAGAAGAACGCCCTTGATTTTTCTTCTTTATATCCAATAGAGATATTTATTCAGATGAGAACTGTAAGTAAGGAATTGTGAGTGAACTTTTAATTACTGCGTCTTGAGTCATTACATGAAGTTTCAAACATAATGGCTGTTCAGAATATATGGAGTTATATATTCCCTATTAGAAAAGTTGAGCCGCGATAGCTCAGTGGTTAGTGAACTGGACTACAAAGGACAAGGGGTAGGGTTCGATCCCAACCGACGGCTTCCGCGTTCACCCAGTCTTAAATGGGTACCGGATTTTTTTCTGGAAAAGTAAAGCAGTACGGGCGTAATACCGACCACATTACCCCAAAAATCATGTGCTGAAGGTCTGTACAATATAGGGTCACTAACACCATATTTCCCAATAGGCCACTTGGCGTGACGGGGGTACTTTACTTTATTAGAAAAGTAAAAGTAGTAAAGAGCAGAGTGTGACAAGTAGGAAATAGGGAGTTAATGCTCATCTTTCTAACAGACCTGCGACACACTATTTTTGGGGTGATGTGGTTAGAACTGCGCCAGTTCTGCTTGATCGTCCCACAAAAATGTCTTCTACCTATTTAACTCTCTCCGTACGTTTCGACGCACTGTAAATCTTGTCGATTTCGGTCACGTCCGTTTAGCCGCACAGTGCGTCATTCTCAATTTGATTAGTGTAAACCAACATCTAACAGTATTTTATTTTAACATCTCGTGTATCATCGTGGTATTGTTGACATATAATATATTGTTCAATGATCTAAACATTCATATATAGTATGTATGTGTTAATATAAACATGTAGGTCGATATTTAAAACCATGAAAAATGGTGCCTTTGATATCTTGACCGTTGATAAGAACCTTCTGTGTTGAAACAGTTAGAGGGGAGTAACTCTGGAGGCAGTCAGGATCGAAGTCGACCGCATATCCTTAGTAGCCGAGTTGACTAACCAGTGTGCTGTCGCGGGCCCTGCGTGTTTCCTATCGTGTGTGTGTGTGTGTGTGTGTTTGTGTATGTGTTTATGTGTGTGTTTATGTGTGTGTATATGTGTGTGTTTGTATATGTGTGTGTATGTGTGTGTTTGTATGTGTATGTGTGTATGTATGTATGTGTGTGTATGTGTGTGCGTTTGTATGTGTGCGTATGTGTGTATGTATATGTGTGTATGTGTGTATGTGTGTATGTGTGCGTATGAGTGTATGTGTGTATATGTGTGTATGTATGTGTTTGTATATGTATGTATGTCTGTGTATGTGTGTATGTGTGTATGTGTGTATGTGTGTATGTGTGTATGTGTGTGTATGTGTATGTATGTATGTGTGTATGTGTATGTATGTATATATGTGTGTATGTGTGTGTATGTATATGTGTATGCGTGTGTATGTGTGTATGTGTGTGTATGTGTATGTATGTCTGTGTGTATGTGTGTGTATCTATGTGTGTGTATGTATGTGTGTGTGTGTGCGTTTGTAAACACTAACATCGCACTCCTCACTGATGTACTGTTGATGTCTCCACAGATAGTATATAAACCGCGATTAAAGCAGAACCCTACGTCATAAAACAACTCTGTCCTCAATTTTCTCTTAAATTCATCAAGAACCGTCCCTACTAACGTAGACAATCATGCCTCCATCAACTTTACTTCCATACATTTGATTATCAATTCTCCTGTTCGCTTTTCTGTCAAGCAATTCTCTAAAACTATCCGGTAACTCTTCTCTGTCTCCGTATTTTCTTCCTTCAATATTTTTTCTGCGATGACACAACATACAAAACATCAAGCACGTAAGAAAGAAATAAAAACGCGTTTGTCTTTTTCTAGTTTCCTTCGTTTTTCCTCTGACAGAAACTGACAGATGGAATCATCGAATAACAAAAACAACATAAAGAAACAGAAAATAAAAAAAAGTCCCCATTCAAAGCTGCCTGAGAAATCTCTAAACTACTTGAAGTCTTAATATTCATTACACTTGTTTCTTCTCTCTCTACCTCCTTGTGTGTGTGGGCACGTTTTGATAACTGTGTTTGGATTTCTTCCCTTGAATATAAAAAAACATTGCCTCTATTGTTCGTGGGGAAAAGGGAGGTAAAAAAAAAGACCAATATAATTATTGCCTGGTCCTGACTTGTCTGTTCGCTCCCTTTAAGAAAGGCTGTTACATTTACATGACGAATGGTCTTTTCATTGGAATTTTTCAAGATCTCCCATAGGACGTGGGAATGAAAAGGACATTGGGCGTATTTTTCTCTTGATCGTTCGTTCTTTATTCTTCTAAATTCTCTCCCTCACTCTCTAGCTGCCTTTATCTCTGTATTATTTCTGCGTCTCCCTTTTGCAGTTTTATTTAATTTATTTCAACTTTCATATCTTTCTTTCTATTTATCGTGTTTTTGTCCGCTTTTTTTTTTTATATCAAGTACGGACAACACTGAGTGGCCGGTGATCACTGGGACTTATTCTATAGTAATGACAATGGTGATTCACTTTGCGCGGTCCGTGCACATCTTCACAGAGTGCTTTATGTCTGGCCCATACTTTTCAAATGTTTCCATTGTACTACATTAGGTTGACCTTAATCTGCCTTTCTTTCTCATATCTTCTTTATCTATTCTCCCTTTCTCTCTTCTTTATCTATTCTCTCTTTCTCTCATCTTTATCTACATTCTCTCTTTCTCTCTTCTTTATCTATTATCTCTTTCTCTCTTCTTTATCTACATTCTTTCATCCTCTCTTCTTTATCTACATTCTCTCTTTGTCTCTTCTTTACCTATAATCTCTCTTTCTCTCTTCTTTATCTACATTCTCAATTTCTCTCTTCTTTATCTACAATATTTCTTTCTCTCTTCTTTAACTACAATCTCTATTTCTCTCTTCTTTATCTACAGTATCTCTTTCTCTCTTCTTTACCTACAATTTCTCTTTCTCCTCTTTACCTACAATCTCTCTTTCTCTCTTCTTTCTCAACATTCTCTCTTTCTCTCTTCTTTATCTACAATCTCTCTTTCTCTGTTCTTTATCTACAATCTCTCTTTCTCTCTTCTTTATCTACAATCTCTCTTCTCTCTTCTTTATCTACAATCTCTCTTTCTCTCTTCTTTATCTGCAATCTCTCTTTCTCTCTTCTTTATCTACATTCATACATAATGGTTTAGGCAAAAGCAGCTTTCTAAAATAATGAGTAAGATTCTATGCAATCCATTTTTGACAATAGAAACAAGAAAAAGAGTTCTTAAATGTTAGGTAGAGCCAGTCTTAATTTATGAATGGAAATCATGGGCAATAGAACAAAAGACAAGAAAATCACTGGAGTCTGTAGAAATGTGGTTTTACAAAAGAATGTTGAGAATACCATTAACAGCTAAGAAGAGTAATGAAAACGTTCTGAAAGAGGCCAAAGCAAAAGAGAGCTAATTTCCAATATTAGGAAGAACAATCATCATTTTTTGGCCATGTAATGAGAAGAGAACAGCTGGGACATATTGTAACAACTGGAAAAGTTGAGGGACGAAGAGATAGAGGGAAGCAAAAATAAAATATAACAGACAACTTAAGAGGCTTCTTGCCAGAAGATAAGCAACAGAAATGATAAATACCTGTCGAGATCGAAAGTTGTGGGGAAAAATGATCACCTACGCCAGAAGGCATGGTACTTAATGATGATGATGTGATTATAGTCTTTGGCTTATTCCACAACAGTTTTATCGTGGTCCTGTTATCATCATTATGTGCCATACCGGTTGGCGTAGGTGATCATGTCCCTCCACAATCTTCTATCTACAGTGCATCGTATCAGTTCTGTTGTTGACTGTTTTCCATGCCACGACACCAAGCTATCCAGTATTTTCTCTCTTTGTCGCCCGCGATCTCTCTTTCCTTTTATTTTGCCAGTTGTAACCAAGTATTCCAACTTTTCTCTTCTCATGATGTGCCCGAAAAATGTTGATTGCTTCTTTCTGATATTTTTTAAGAGCTCCCTTTTTGTGTTGGCCTCTTTGAGAACTTCCTCATTGGTCCTGTTATGTGTTATCATATATCAATATATCAATATGTATAATATACGCTTATGTTTATTTATAAACTATATTATGTTACCATCATTATGTGGGAATTTAAACAAAATAATTGTCCTTTCTGAGTCGAGAGGAGATGTAGTTTGCAGTCTTGTGGTATTAATTTGGCTTCTCCTGCTGTTATGTTGAACGGTGTTTCTATTAAATGTCTGTAGAAATGTGGTTTTACAGAAGAATGTTGAGAGTACCATGGACAGCTAAGAAGACTAATGAAGAGGTTCTGAGAGAGGTCAAAGCAAAAAGAGAGCTAATTTCCAATATTAAGAAGAGACAATCATCATTTTTTGGCCATGTAATGAGAAGAGAACAGCTGGAATATATTGTAACAACTGGAAAAATTGAGGGACGAAGAGATAGAGGGAAGCAAAGAGAAAAAATAAAAGACAGCTTAAGAGAATGGCAGTAGTGATGGTGGCTGTGAACTCAGGGGAATAGTGGAATAACATGCACCGAAATACAATAGATTTGGCACCGACTTTGCACCGACTTTGCACCAAAACGGTGCCAAAAAAAAAAAATTATTTTTTCGAATTCGCGATTTTTTCGAACTTCATAATTTTTTTGGGGGAATTTTTTTTTGGTGTTCGTCATTTTGTCGAAATGGTTCACTGAGAGCTTAACCGCAGGTAAATTCAATAGAGACTCTAATCCGTGTCCGGTGATCGCCTCTCGCTGTGTGTTATTTGTGAAAGAGTATATTTGTGTCGCCTCACGCGGTGTGCGTGAAAGAGTATTTTAAAAGAGTTTGTGAAAGTAAACAGAATTATTTAAAAAATATGTATTTGTGAAAGTAAACTCAGAATTATTAAAAATAAAAAAAAAAAAAAACAGTCTCCCGTCAGGATTCGAACACGGGTCTACTACGTGACAGGCCAGGCAACATGTAAAAAAATGCTGACAAGCAATAACATTGAAAGGTTAGTTTTGTCGAACGGTCTCCTGTGTTTCTGAGAGCTTAACCGCAGGTAAATTCAATAGAGACTCGGTGCTAATCCGATCGCCTCGCTCCGTGTCCGGTGATCGCCTCGCTGTGTGTTATTTGTGAAAGAGTATTTTAAAAGAGTATGTGATAAATAAAAATTCAGAATTATTAAAAACGTTAAGAAATATAGTTAAATGTGATAAAACTGATTTTTAAAAAAGGCGAAATAATAAAAACTATGAAAAAAAATAAGTTAACATACTGACGGAAAACTGTATGTTAAGAAACTGGAATGACATGGCAGCTTTTGTTGACTGGGCTAGTGGTACTCGAGGAATGCTATTGTTAGGGAAAAATCGCTTACAAGGAATCGTGGTCATTGTTAGGAAAATATGCTGACGGTCATTGTTAGGCTCCGTGTTTAGAGTTAGGTAGAGGCATGTCGGGGACAGCGGTTCTAAAATGGGGGGTATCTCGCGGGTCGGATGGCGGGTCGTCGTGCGGGTGGGGAAAGGTGCCTTTATTGGTTATCATCATGTGTGGGGCAACAGGAGGCGACATGTAAAAAAAAAATGCTGACAAGCAATTATTAGTATCGTTAGCATCATGTATTCTGACCTTCCCTCCTTGTTTTCTAACACAACTTCCTAGATTTCTGACCATGCCCCTCAACATCCCCCTTCCTACTATCATCATGTGCCTCAACACTATCACCATGTCCCTCAACACTATCATGTGCCACCCTCAACATCCCCCTTCCTACTATCAGCATGTGCCTCAACACTATCATCATCATGTGCCTCAACATCCCCCTTCCTACTATCAGCATGTGCCTCAACACTATCATCATCATCATCAAGCCACACAAAGTATCAATCATCTCTCTCACACTATCATGTGCCACCCTCAACATCCCCCTCAACACTATCACCATGTCCCTCAACACTATCATGTGCCACCCTCAACATCCCCCTTCATGGCCTACTATCAGCATGTGCCTCAACACTATCACCATGTCCCTCAACACTATCATGTGCCACCCTCAACATCCCCCTTCATGGCCTACTATCAGCATGTGCCTCAACACTATCACCATGTCCCTCAACACTATCATGTGCCACCCTCAACATCCCCCTTCCTACTATCAGCATGTGCCTCAACACTATCATCATGTCCCTCAACACTATCATGTGCCACCCTCAACATCCCCCTTCCTACTATCAGCATGTGCCTCAACACTATCATCATCATGTGCCACCCTCATCATCATCATCATGTGCCTCAACACCACCCTTCATATCATCAAGCCACACAAAGTATCAATCATCTCTCTCACACATTCATGGTAAACCAAAACAAAACTCGTTCTATATTTTCACAACTTTATTAATACATCAAATATACGACACATATATATTACTGTCCGGTTGTTGATAATTTTAAGCGTCTGGGTTTCCTCCCTCCTGTTTTGGTGGTAGTGTTTGTTAAATGTCTATCAAACACGGGTGCATAGGAAGTGTCATTAGCCTTCAAAACACAACCGCCCTCCATTTTGACAAAACCTTGATCAAAGCTGGAATAGGTAATTGGTGACTCTGCTGAAACACCCGCGGCATTCATATTGGGTGCCAGATTTGTCGGCTGATTAACAAGAGCGAAGTTCCCCTGATTAACAAAGGGGGGCGTGTAGTCGATTAGATTCGTGTTAACAAGAGATGGTATGTAGTTTTGGTGGTTAACGACAGGCGGCGTGTAGTTGATCTGATTAACGAGAGGTGGCGTGTAGCTGATCTGGTTAACAACAGGCGGTGTGTAGTTGAGGTTAGCATAAGCGGTTAAAATTTCCTCTCGCATCTCGACTAACGTGATAAATTCCTCTCTCGATAGTGTTATCCCAGTTCTGGTAGGAAACTTAAAAAAACTATCACCGCTATATGTCCTTATATTTATCAATGGTCTGTTACGAAAAACACAAACCGAGACTGCCTTAACACCATCTTTAGACAATGGAACTACAGTCTCATTTCCACGTGACATGAATATGCGCTGATCACTGAGATCAAACGAAATTGGCGTATTCAAGCTACACGACTCCATATTCAAAGAAAAAACAAACCACCTGGCAACAGACGTTGGTTATGTGTGTGTACACTGCTCGACTGGGGGTTTTTATACCCGTTTATCGGGTCGAGGACCGTCTATTTATAGCAGCTAACGCAATACGTTATCAGGCGTGGTAATCAGTCGTGTTGCGACATGTTCAGTGACCTCTGGAAGTGACCCAATAGGGGGGGGGGGGGGGGGTGATGTGTGAGGAAATATGATGCGTGTAACAATTCGGTCTCAGGTAATGCGGCTTGAGACTAGGAAACTCCTCCCCCCTGTAGTGTTTATATAGGTTGTGGATTTTAAAAATAGGTGTTAGTTGAAGAGGGGGAAACCTCGCGCGCTGACCTAAAATCACTCGTTGTTATTTTCGTCGGGGGCGTAATCACTAAAGTTAGTAGCACTTGTGAGGATGGATCCCCGATGGAATCATCCCTTCACAGCTCTGATAGCCGGTCCTACCGGGTGTGGGAAAACGGTATTTGTGCAAAAGTTTATACAGAACCTTCACGAGCTAGCTGTCCCCGTACCGGAGGAAGTTATATGGTGTTATGGGGAATGGCAGCCGATATACGAGACTATGGGGTCAGTGAGATTTATCGAGGGTCTACCAGACGTCGATAAATTGGAACGTGGTAAGAAGAGAAGACTGATCGTCATCGATGACTTGATGTCTGAGACGGATGAGCGGGTAACAAAATTATTCACCAAAGGTAGTCATCACAGAGATATTAGTGTGATGTACATTGTTCAAAATCTATTCGGAAAAAATAAAGAACATCGAACCATAAGTCTCAATACGCACTATTTAGTCCTTTTCAAGAACCCGAGAGACGGGAGTCAAATTATGAATCTGGGTAAACAAATGTACCCGGGTCGGGTGGGGTACCTCCAAGATAGTTTTAAGGACGCTACAGCGACTCCTCACGGTTATTTGCTGGTCGATCTTCGTCAGGACACACCTGATAATCTTAGGTTGAGAACAAAAATATTCCCGGGGAGAGACAAATCGTCTACGTGCCAAAGTAGAGAATCATGTGTGATGAAGCACTTAGACGGCACGGTGAAATGTTGAAATGTATGCGCGCCGCCTCGCCGACCGGTTTAAGAGCCATATTAAAAACAGCCTCTCCCAAACTCATTAACTTTTTGTGCGAGTGTTGTCATAACATATTAAAAGGTAATGTTAGACTCACTCAGCGACAGAAGTGCGAGCTACGTCGACACAAGAACAAGTTGAGACTTCTCACTAAAAAGAAACCGAGTCTTAAGCGGCGGAGAGAGATTCTACAAACCGGTGGGTTTATAGGTGCTTTGCTCCGTCCTATATTAAGTATTCTCGGTGGAGTACTAGGTGCGTAACAATGGCCAAAAAAATGATTTTGGTGGATCCTCGATTCCTCGAGGGTCTTAAACAGACTACTACCACGTCGTATAGCCCACCCGAGGCGATCGGTGACAACTTGAGAGATTTAGATGATGAAATGCAACGTATCCTATTCCGCGATGATTTAGCACCCGCCGATAAGGCCAGGGTGTACCAACGTGCCCTGCATCAATATTTAACTAGATTGGAGCAGTATAAACGACGCTCATTGGGCTCGGTCGATCTCATTCAACACAACACGGCAACAGAAAAAACACCTTCCCCACCAACACCATCATTCGAGGTATCACCAGAGCAGACCAAGACACCACCACCACCACCAGCGGAAACCCCAAAGGTAGGTAATGAAACCACTCCGCCCGTAGCCACGTATAAACTGAGACCTAAAAAAAGAAAGAGCGGAATCCCAACACCAAAATGGGAACGGTGGAGAAAATATTGAGACGTCGTTACTTTGACCCTAGTCGACCAGGGGCGTATAGTGGTGCAACGGCCCTGCAACGTAACACCAAACTGGGACTCGCAAAGATCAAACAATGGCTGAGTCATCAGGATACCTATACCCTTCATAAACCAATTCGTCGCAGATTTGAAAGGCGTCCCATTATAACGAGTGGCCCCCAACAGCAATATCAGGCAGACCTAATCGATTTGAGACATTTGAAAAAACACAACGATGGATATTCCTATTTGGTTTCTTGCGTGGACGTTTTCAGTAAATTCGCGTGGTCTGTACCGATACGAACCAAAACGGGGAAATCCTTAATGGAAGCCGTCGGTAAGATATTTCTCGATGGGAAACCGGCGAGTTTTCAAACGGATAAGGGGTCAGAGTTTCTGAACAGAACATTTCAGAAATTCCTCGCTGACAACAACGTTCACTTTTTCACTACGCAGAACGAAGATATTAAGGCCGCCGTGGTGGAACGCTTTAATAGGACTCTGAAACAACGGATGTGGCGATATTTCACGAAATCCAATAAGTTGTCTTATGTCCGAGTCCTCCCCGCCCTACTTCGAAGTTATAACCATTCGTATCACAGAAGTATAAAAATGGCACCGGTCGACGTTAACGCAGACAATCAAGAACAGGTATGGAACACGTTGTATAATAGCAAACGCAACTTTAAATTTGAAAGACCCCTGTACAAGCCCGGTGATCGAGTTAGACTGGTCCGGGGCAGAGCCAATTTTAAAAAGGGTTATGCCCCGGCTTGGACGGAGGAACTGTTTTCCATCAGTCGAGTAAACGAAACAAACCCCGTTACATATGTGTTGAAAGACGATAAGGGCGATGAGATAGAGGGGTCATTCTACACACCGGAAATTCAAAAAGTTGGAGACAAACACGAGTACAGAATCGAGAGTGTCATAACCGAGCGTCGCACATCCTTTGGGCGAAAGGAGAGTTTAGTCAAATGGTTTGGTTACGGTTCCTCATTTAACAGTTGGATACCATCCAAGGACATTGTCAGATACAAAAACTAGAGATGCGAGAAGAAGAAGAAGAAGAAGTGGTAACTTTTGGTGGAGAGGCCGATCTGCGAGCCGTAAACTCGGGAGTCGGGAGAGACGGCGAACCACGCTGGTGGGGGTCGATGTTTGGGAAACTATCCCCCTACTTAGAACTTGTCTTTATTTGTCAAGTGGTAGTTATATATACAGTTGTAGCGGTCTCGCTGTTCAATCTGACCACCGAAAAGCCAGACGCGAAGGAGGGAAAACTGTGGATAGCCCTACTGAGCAGCTGTTTGGGTTACATGCTACCGAATCCAAACTTGGAGAGGCGACGGTGAAAAGAGTGAAAAAAATGAGTTTTTATGTCACCCTGCCCAGCAATGCATCTATGGAACTTTTTAAGGATAATAACCCAGGCCACTTTTTCGTTAAACTCCCTCAGACCATTGACATTTCGACGCAGTATGAGATCGCACTGGTGGAGATACAGTTTCCGCTAAATTATTTCAATGTGATAGAGGGTGATGTCTGGATTCGCTACGAATCTCTCGATAACGACGATATTTGCGACGCCAGATTTTATTTCAACGCGACATTGGAGCCCGGGTTATACACGAAACCCGACGCGTTCATCGGCGCGTTGAATGCGTCGATCATAAAAGCTGAGGATGAGTCGTACAGGGGAGTGAAAGGGAAAAAAATGAGATTCATTTACGCAAAAGAGGTGAATAAAGCCATCTTGAAACTTTACGAAAAAGGAGTCAGTGTTACCATAAGCGACACTTTGAAAAACATGTTAGCTTTCCCCACGACCACAATATCAGACACGGCTCCCGATATCTTCAGCGTGGGTGTAATGGACTTGGAAAGTGTAGCGAAGAATGTCTACGTCTACTGCGATCTCGTTTCCCCCAGACCGGTCGGGGATGTGATGGTGCCTCTCCTCAGGAGCGTGCCTGTTCTCAATAGAAATCACACCTCGGTGTTTCAGATCTACGATAAACCTCACTACCTACCCCTGAGTAGATTTTCCTTCGATACCGTCGAGATCCTTTTAGCCAACGAACACGGAAAAACCATTCCATTCACCAGCGGGACGTCGGTGCTAACGGTACACTTTCGAGTCAAGAAGCATCTCGAGCTGTTATAATGGTGAGACACACCCCCCTTCGTAGAGATGTTGAGTTATACGAAGACTTTTACTGCTGTCAGGCCGGCGATGGGATGCCCGTGTTTATAGGAGGTCGAAGTCAGAGCGGTCGAGGAATCGGTAGTTTCTTTGGTGGAATCGGGAGGGCTATTTTACCCTGGTTAAAAACCGGCGGTAAGGCCTTGCTCAGAGAAGGCTTGGGGACCGGTCTGCAGGTCGCACAGGACGCATTGGCCGGGAAAAATGTCGGTGAAGCTTTCAAAGAACGAGCTAAGGAGGCCGGTCAGCGGTTGCTACACGGGGCCGTAGACCACCTGCGTGATAACAACCAATCAGGAAGTGGTTTACGTCAAAGCAGAAAGCGAGTTATGAAGCTACCTCCACCAGGAGAACCCGTTACGAAGAGGATAAAACCGACAGCTGGACGGTTCCCCCTTCATTCGGTGCACAACAGAGGGAAGAAGACGAGGGTGGCAAAGGATATTTTCGACTAATAATAATGTCCCTCATTCACCCCAAATCGTGCGAATGTCTTCACTCTGGTTTGGATTTATTTAGCGTTCCACCCACACAGACATCTCTCGACTCTGGTCAGTTTATTGAAATTCGTCCGATCGCAGCTTTGTCGCATAGCGCACCGATAGAGTTTTTCATTTCTGGAAACAGCGAGGAGTATCTAGATCTTTTTAACACGTTTTTACATCTGCGGGTCAAAATCACCCTCCCCAATGGTGAAAGTTTACCATTGGATGCCGAGGTAGGACCGGTCAACAATTATCTTCACAGTCTATTTTCACAAGTCGACGTATCGCTAAACGACACGTTGGTTACACCGTCGGAGAATACCTATCCTTTTAGAGCGGTGTTTGAGGCCACGCTAAATTACGGAGAGGATGCGAAAACGGGATACTTGACGGCCGCTCTGTTCTACAAAGACACAGCTGGCCACCATGACGATTTGAAAGAAAATGAGGGTTTTAAAACACGGCGCGATTTGACTTCGGGTAGTAAAGAGGTTGAAATGATGGGTCGTTTGCACTCTGATGTCTTTGTGCAGGAACGTTACATGTTAAACAGAGTCGATGTAAAGATAAAACTCACGCCCTCGAAGGATGTGTTCAGCCTCGCGGCTCACGATAGCTCTGTGGGTTATAAGAGTGTTATCACCTACGCCGCGCTCGTGGTCAGGAAAGCTAAGCTAAACCCCGCGATTTCTCTGGCCCACGAAAAGGCTCTCTTGAGCGGGAATGCGCGGTACCCGATCAAGAGGGTTACCATCAAG
The DNA here is from genome assembly GCA_032433765.1 of Megaustenia siamemsis. NCBI lineage: Eukaryota > Metazoa > Mollusca > Gastropoda > Stylommatophora > Ariophantidae > Megaustenia > Megaustenia siamemsis. The sequence goes on from JAVIAB010000059.1 coordinate 69,836,772, forward strand.
ACATTTTCCATCGCTAGCGGGATGTTCTCCCACAGTCAAGACAATTTATTTTTGTCTCAGACACCGACCAGTATAGTGATAGGTCTGATTACGGCCAGTGCTTTTAATGGTGTTTACACAGCTAACCCGTTCAATTTTCAACACTTTGGTCTGATTTATATGAACCTGACGGTCGACGGGAAATGTATCTCGGGAAAGCCTCTAACTATGGACTTTGAACGAAATCAATACGCGAGAGCCTTCTTCGGCACAAACCTGGCCATGGGTCTGATTGGTAAAGACGCTGGGAATAATGTTGATTATAGAGAATTCAAGGACGGATACTGCCTATTTGGTTTTGACCTCTCGTCCAGCCTACTGGACGGCTCCCATTTTGAGCTAGCCACAAGCGGACCCTTGTCGATAGAACTCAAGTTTGCCGCTCCCACCACTACTCCCCTACAAGTTATCGTCTACGCAGAGTTGGACTCGGTGCTCGAGGTGTCCAAGACAAGGCAGATTCTAACAGACTTCGCCGTTTGAGAGAGACTCGAATATGAACACGAGGGAGATTTACAACCTTTTGATGTCGGATATTTTCGTTCGACGTTGTTCCCTTGTTAGTGTCATTCCACGAAACCACTTACCGCCGAGCATCGACCCAACGGCGACCGCGGCCTTTGTCATAAACACCGACCCTGCCCACGAACCCGGTGAGCATTGGGTGGCCCTATTTTACAACGGTCTCGGCGAATGTGAGTATTTCGATTCCTACGGTTTGCCTCCCAGACACGTGGATATTTTAAACTTTATAGAGCAAAACTCACACGTTCCATTCGTCCACAACCCGCGGGTGTTGCAAGATTTGTTTAGCAACACGTGCGGTCTATATTGTGTTTATTATATACTTCTTAAGTGTCGTGGCGCGAAACTTAACAGAATTCTCATGCCTTTTTCATCGAGACAGCACGTAAACGACCGTATCATTTATCGTTTGCTCGCCCCGTGGATACTTCGGCTTCGAGGGGCCCGCCCAGACGCTTAAAATTATCAACAACCGGACAGTAATATATATGTGTCGTATATTTGATGTATTAATAAAGTTGTGAAAATATAGAACGAGTTTTGTTTTGGTTTACCATGAATGTGTGAGAGAGATGATTGATACTTTGTGTGGCTTGATGATATGAAGGGTGGTGTTGAGGCACATGATGATGATGATGAGGGTGGCACATGATGATGATAGTGTTGAGGCACATGCTGATAGTAGGAAGGGGGATGTTGAGGGTGGCACATGATAGTGTTGAGGGACATGATGATAGTGTTGAGGCACATGCTGATAGTAGGCCATGAAGGGGGATGTTGAGGGTGGCACATGATAGTGTTGAGGGACATGGTGATAGTGTTGAGGCACATGCTGATAGTAGGCCATGAAGGGGGATGTTGAGGGTGGCACATGATAGTGTTGAGGGACATGGTGATAGTGTTGAGGGGCATGGTCAGAAATCTAGGAAGTTGTGTTAGAAAACAAGGAGGGAAGGTCAGAATACATGATGCTAACGATACTAATAATTGCTTGTCAGCATTTTTTTTTTTTTACATGTCGCCTCCTGTTGACCCACACATGATGATAACCAATAAAGGCACCTTTCCCCACCCGCACGACGACCCGCCATCCGACCCGCGAGATACCCCCCCCTTTTAGAACCGCTGTCCCCGACATGCCTCTACCTAACTCTAAACACGGAGCCTAACAATGACCGTCAGCATATTTTCCTAACAATGACCACGATTCCTTGTAAGCGATTTTTCCCTAACAATAGCATTCCTCGAGTACCACTAGCCCAGTCAACAAAAGCTGCCATGTCATTCCAGTTTCTTAACATACAGTTTTCCGTCAGTATTTAAGCTTATTTTTTTCATAGTTTTTATTATTCGCCTTTTTTAAAAATCAGTTTTATCACATTTAACTATATTTCTTAACGTTTTTAATAATTCTGAATTTTTATTTATCACATACTCTTTTAAAATACTCTTTCACAAATAACACACAGCGAGGCGATCACCGGACACGGAGCGAGGCGATCGGATTAGCACCGAGTCTCTATTGAATTTACCTGCGGTTAAGCTCTCAGAAACACAGGAGACCGTTCGACAAAACTAACCTTTCAATGTTATTGCTTGTCAGCATTTTTTTACATGTTGCCTGGCCTGTCACGTAGTAGACCCGTGTTCGAATCCTGACGGGAGACTTTTTTTTTTATTTTTAATAATTCTGAGTTTACTTTCACAAATACATATTTTTTAAATAATTCTGTTTACTTTCACAAACTCTTTTAAAATACTCTTTCACGCACACCGCGTGAGGCGACACAAATATACTCTTTCACAAATAACACAGCGAGAGGCGATCACCGGAGCGCGATCACCGGATTAGAGTCTCTATTGAATTTACCTGCGGTTAAGCTCTCAGTGATTCGACAAAATGACGAACACCAAAAAAAAATTCCCCCCCAAAAAAAAATAATGAAGTTCGAAAAAATCGCGAATTCGAAAAAATAATTTTTTTTTTTTTTTGCACCGTTTTGGTGCAAAGTCGGTGCAAAGTCGGTGCCAAATCTATTGTATTTCGGTGCATGTTATTCCACTATTCCCCTGAGTTCACAGCCACCATCACTACTAATGGCTTGGCAGAAGGTCACAACAGAAATGATAAATAACTGCCGAGATCGAAAGTTGGGGAGAGACATGATCACCTACGCCACTAGGCCCGTACTTGATGATGATGTTTCTATTAATCTATCAATACATATTTTCATGGCATGCTATTGAATCTGGTGCTCTCATAGCGTTTTTTTATGACTCTTTCATCATCATCATTGAATGCGTCTTCGCTTCGAAGGTTGGCTACCATAGAGCGCCATTCCACTATGTTTATTGCTTTGATGGTGCCGATTGTCATAGGCTGACTTGTCCATCTTTCGATGTTACTGGTCCATGTTAGTCTTGGTCTGCCTCTGCCTCTTTTACCATGTTTTTTCCCTTCCAATATTACTTTTAGTAGGCTGTTGTGATTCTATAAGTGACAATTTACCCATTCTGTCTAGTATGTGCCCAAGTAATTTTATCTGTTGTTTATTTAAGTATTCAATAGCAGATATTAATCCTAACATGTTATCTTAATTCTTAGATTTTGTTCAGCGACCAGGTCATATATTGATAGCCAAACTGTGGATTGTGCTGTATCGTGCTTGCTCACTTTCTTGCTATAAAGAATAAAGAACAGAATACCCCTACAGAAAAGACAATCTGCTCCCCTGCAGGAAGATTGGGGAAAATCAAAGGCTAAGGAAAGCAAGCCTGAATAAAATGCTGGCTGAAATCGGATGCACTGGGCCACTGGCGCAGAACACAGTGCAACGTTTTAACGGGTGTTCAATCAGAGTGGATCTGGCAGACTCTAATTGTGATGTCTGTGGGGGTGATCAACACACTTGACCTGACAGCTGACTTCATGTGAGAGTCTGGAATCCTACTCTGATTGAGTCCTGATCGCAGAGAGAGAGATAGAGAGAGAGAGAGAGAGAGAGAGAGACTTTCTTGCTTTTAAAAGTAAAATTACTTGAATAATTTAACTGTTTGTAAACAACCCTTTCACACATGCTCAAACCTTTTCTCCTCTGTTCAGTAGGATCTAAGCAAAGAAATGCACAAACTTGTAAAGGTGCGGTCAAGCTAATAAGAAGAAATGAAAAAAAAATAAATAAAAAACAGTTTAGTTAAAGTTTTACGTAATACGTGAACAGCACAAATTAGAACAACGTTTCGGCTCAATAGGCCTTCAGCATGAACAAACATACACATAAATACATATCTGTGTGTGTTGTATGAGTGTTGCTGCTGAAGGCCTAAAGGTCAGAAACGTTGTTCTATTTTGTGTCGTTCACTTATTATGTAAAGCTTTATTCATACCGCTTTTTTTCATTTCTTCTTCTACTTCTTCTTCTTTCTTTTCTTCTCTTCTTCCTCTTCTTCTGCTTCTTCTGATTCTACTACTACCACTACTATTACTATTACTACTACTACTACTACTGCTATTACTACTACTACTACTACTGCTACTACTACTAGCACTGATACACCTACAAATGTTACTAATAATAATTACTACTATTAATACAATATACTACAACTGCTATCAACCAGTACTAATATTACTACTGCAACTTCTTCTACCACTACTACTACTATTGGTACTACGATAGTACTAGTACTACTTCTATTTCTAATACCACCACTACCTCTACTTCTAATTATACTTCTACTTTTACTACTAGTGCTGCTACTAATAATAATATTAATATTACTGTTGCTTTCTTTCCTCTATATCAACTACTTCGAGATTCAAACAGGTTATTTTGTGCTAAATGTTGGGAACCGCTGCTAGAAGCTACAGAGACCCTAAACCATTTTAGGAAGCCCTGTAAACACGAATCGCGTTTTTCTTGCAACATGCAATAATGAGAACAAACAATAATGAGAACAAATAATAAAGAGATCTATTAATAATGGGAGGAAACAATAATGAAAACAAACAATAATGAGATCAACAGTAATTAGAAGAAATAATAATTAATAAGTGAAAAACAATAATGATAACTAACAATAATGAGATCAAATAATAATG